>JAHLJT010002406.1:189016319-189068584 GCA_031308135.1 Acheta domesticus
CTTACGTCACCATACTTAGCCGATTATAAGATATTTTTTGTAAACATCTCATTCGAAATATCCAGTGCCATCATCATTTGCAGATGGATGGGATCAGTGTTATTAATTGCATGTTTGGTTGGGATCAGTGTTTTAATTTGCCTTTGCTTTTGAGAAATTCTAACACTGATGTAACAATATGTCAAAACGGTTAACAACATGCAACAATGTAACAAAATGCCAAATAGGTAACTTGCTTCATGAGAGACGTTATCCAGTGTATAATGCACATTTTCTTGCTTTCAATTAGATTCCATTATCATTGTTTGTTTATTGTTTATAACTTGGTTTTACAAGCATCAACTTCAATAGTAACAGTCCTTATTTTATTTCACTTAATTTATATGGGCAAGTCTCAATTAGGTGTGCTTTTAACAGTTTTTTAAAATTGCTTTCATTTGTTTTAATATTATTTGGGAGTTTATTATACAATAATATTCCTTTTATGTAGGGATCTTTGTTTGTTGATGTTTTTCCTATGTATATCCTGTGGTAGTTCATTTGTCCCCGAGTGTTATGATTGTGTATTTCATTATTTTGTGCAAGTGCACATTGGTATTGTTTCTCATTAGGAGTATTACTCTGTATACATACAAATCTACTACAGTCATATTTTATATTCTTTGTAGATATTTTTGCAATGTTTGTTTAGGTTTTAAATTACAGATGCATCTGATCGCTCTTTTCTGAAGTATCATAACTCTGTCAATATTCCTAGCATGTTGCTCCCAAATTTCGATACCATATTGTATGTTGCGAGTGAATTATTCCATAATTATAGTCATAAGCATGTCAATTGTCATATATCTTTTAAGATTTTCTTAATAGAAAAAATGTTGGTACTTAGTTTATTACAAACTGCTTCTATATGCTTACTGATTTAAGTCTGATCATATGAATTCCAAGAAAATTGTGACATTCAATTTGGTCTATATTCTTATCCTTTATTTTTACACTGATATTATCTACATTTTCTTTATTATAATGACTAAAGTGTATCATATGAGTTTTATTTGCATTTAAGTTTAGATTATTGTTGCTTAAGTATTTATATATTTGGTGTATTGCCTCTGTCATATTATTCTCTATTGTTGATATTCTTTATTACCACTAATTATAGTTGTATCATCTGCATAATGATATTATTTTATATTGTTGTGTTACAGGGAAGTCATTTACATATAGCAGAAATAACAGTGGTCCTAATACTGATCCTTGTGGAACACCTGAAATACAGTTTTGAATTTTGATTGTGTTTTATCTATGTAGTTGTCAGTTTCCCATAATATTTGTACACATTGTCTCCAATCTGTTAAATATGACCTCAGTAATTCATGCATGTTACCCCTTATCCCTAAATGTTCTAGTTTAGTGAGTTAATAACTTGTGGTTTACACTGTCAAAAGCTTTAGATAGGTCTATGAAAATTCCTACTGTATTCAAGTTGTTTTCAAAGTTATTAATTATTTCATGTATGAAATCTGCAGCAGCTGTGATTGTAGACTTGTTTTTCCTAAATCCATGTTGTGTGTTGGTTATTATATTGTTTTTCTCTAAAAAATTATTTATTTTTTTTTGCAATAATTTTTTCAAAAAGTTTGGCAAAGCATGATGTGAGTGTTATGGGTCTATAGTTTTGAATTTCTGAGATATTGTCTTTCTTATATATGGGTCTCACTATACTAATTTTTAATATATCTGGAAAATGCAATCATTTAGTGAACTATTTATTAAGTGCTCTAACACATCTATAAGTGAGGATTTACATCTTTTTAAAATGACTGCTGGTATCTCATCCCATCCCGCAGATCTACTATTGCTTAGGGTGTCAATTTGTTTCTCTATCTCTCTGACATCTGTATTGCTCAGATAAATGGTTTTGTCTATGTAATAGTTTATATCCTCTCTGCATGAATTGTCTGTTACACTTCCTATTTTTAAGTAAAACTCATTGAAGGCTTCACATATGTCCTTAGCATTATTAATCTGTTTACCATCATGTTGTAGTTGTATATTCCTATGTTTACTAGTATGTGTCTTTTTATCATTTATTATATTCCACATAGCTTTAGTTTTATTTGTTGCATTGTTTATTTCACCGTATATCCTGTTTGCCTTTAGGTTTTTCAGTTCCTTTCTAAATATTTTCTTGTATTTTTTATACAGCTCCTTATATGACTCTAGGTTAGTTTTTTTATAAAACATGTGCATTTCTATCATTTTCTCTTTAAGTTGAGCGACTGTATGTGGTAATTTTACTTTTTTATTTTTTTGTGTGTTTATTGGCCTTTTAATAATGGGGCACATGGAGTCTAAATGTTCATTTAAAATGTTTATAAATAAATTCCATTTGTTGTTTGTATTTTGTTCCATGTATATTTCTGTCCAGTTTTCTCTTTTCAATACTTCTTTAAGCCGTAATATATTTTTTTCTTTTGTATTTCGGATATATGTAAATTTTATTTTTCTTGATAATGTGTGCAGTTGTTTATGTCTATGATTTGTCCATTGTGATCAGAGATATGAAAATCTAGATTATATGTTGAATAGTGATTTTGATTAATATTTGTTATGATATGATCAATGGCAGTCTTGGAGTGTGCTGTGATTCTTGTTGGTCCTAAATTTATATCATGTGTATTATATCCCTGAAGCAAATCTTTTAGTTCATAATTCATTATGTCAATATTTAGATCTCCTAAAATAACAATTTTACTATTACTTCTGCTCAATCTTTTTAATATCTCATCTAATATTATTATGAATTTATTAGTGTCTGCATTTGGTGATCTATATATTTCCTAAGATTTTAATGACTTCTCTTTCTGTATATATGTTTATTCTGCTACTTCACAAATCCTTTCTACACTGTAATTTTTGACCCATTTTAATTTCATCATATAATATGTTTTTTTGTGTATATACTACTATTCCTCCACCTTTATGTGTTACTCTGCAGAAGTATGATGCTAATGTGTAATTCTCGAGCTTATGTGTTATGATTTCGCAATTTCCTAATCCATGTTCAGTAAAAATGCAAACTTGTGTGTTAATATCATCCAGAATGGTTTCTAATTGTTCGTGTTTATTCCTAATGTATTGTACATTTTGGTGATATATTCTGAGTGTGTCATTTCCTATCCCCTTTAGTCCACCACAGGATACAACTTAGTTTTCCATCTGAACTGCTTTAAAATTATGATATTTGCCCGTACTATCATAACACAATACATGTTTATTTTTTTGACTAGTTGATTAACAGTGTTCTTTAACAGTGACGCTACGTATTCTTTTCCCTTATTGTTCAGGTGTTGACCGTGTCGAGTATGAAAATCTCTTTGTAGTTTACTTATTTCTAAGACAGTCACATTTGCATAATTGGCACATAATAATTTTAGTTTTTTGTTTGTTTTTCTTACTTCTAAGTTAACACACGAGTTTACCATTAGGTCATATCTGTGTGGGAAGTCCATTACTATGAATTCACCTTCACTATTTTGTTCTTGCAACACACTTTTTAGTTCATTCAATGCCGTTTCTGCTTCATTGCATGCTATATCATTTGATCCCGCTATAATAACTTTCACTTTTGCTTCGTCATTTGTGATCCCCGTGAGCACGTTTTTTTATTTTGGCACTAGGTTTCACGTTCCCTACAACATCACTATCACTTAGTTTTTCTTTCAATTTAACAGCTAGTCCCCTTGCATGACTATCACCAAAGATGGACACAGACTTTCCTTTTGCTCTCAGCTTCCGATTTTTAGGCCTAATCTTGTATTCTTCTTCCCTTTCCCTTCTAAACTTGGATAGTTTATTTTGTTGTTCACTTCCCATCTCATTTAGTATTTCGTAAGAATTACTAAGCGGTAGTTCAGATCTATAGTTTTTGTTTGATATATTTAAAGTTTTCTTTTTTTGTACCTTCCATTCACTCTCGTTCTTCTTCACTCCTGATCTTCAGCCGATGTTCCATGTACTTTGTTCCTCATAACCTCATTTCTTCTTTTACTGCTGTGAGGTCCTTTTTTAACGTTTTTATAATTTGTTGCAGACTTGCAACAGTCTCAATTAATTTATCTATATCATTTTTACAGAGCATACACTTACTATAACTTTTAAAACCGTTTTTTAATGCAGACACATACGAACACGCTTCTGTACCCGACGCCATCTTTTTTTAAAAAAAAAATTGTTGTTTCATAGTTTGCTTTTATAATATTATTGAGGCAAACAGACAGCTGGATGCTTTCTATAGATCTTCCTCCAAGTGAATCATGATTCACTGGTGAGAAAATTGTCTGCATTCTGGTTTGGTAATTCTTTACTTCTGTGGCTTCAGAGCTACACAAGTCACAGGGAGCAGTTGGTTCAAGTTTGTGACCATTTATTCTCTACGTTTAAAATGCAATCAGGAGTACCACAGGGATGTCATTTGGGTCCACTTCTTTTAATGTTTTCATAAATGATCTACCATAGGTTTTGGAGTACACTGAGATTCTGCTGTATGCCAACAATGCCAAGATTTTGAGAGAGGTGTGCAATCACAATACTTGTCTATTGAGAAACTTGGACAGATTATATGCCTGATGCCATCATAATGTTATGACAACCAATGCATTACATTCAGAACAGGTTTTTGAGAACTATGTCTTAAAGGTTTGGCACCCCCATGACCATCTGCAATCATGACTACAATAACATACTTAACATGGTGCATTTGGCATGCTTATATGACAGAAGGGTGATGCCTTGAGTGCACGGTTTTATACAAGCTAATCTGAAATTAGATCGAATGCCCTAAACTTCTATCCTCCATTTCGTCCAGGATACCTAGAGTGAACGCGAAGGTTCACTCCCTATTTGCTGTGAGGTACTGCAGGACTAGGGTTGTTGAAAACAACACCCGAAACTGGGTCCTTAGGAGTGCTAATATTTTCTTAGAGATGCTGGCATTTTTATGATCTCCAATATTCAGCTGAGGAATAGCGTTGAAGCAGCAGAGAAATGCATGATTCACACTTATGTATTCTCATAAATTTGGTTACTATTTCTTTACAAGCTGTTATATATTTCTCATATACCTATTATTGTTATTATTTATATATTTTATTTTGTTCTAGCCTTCCTTTCACGTTTTAATCACAGTATTCAACTTAACATGGCAAAGGTTATTGACATGCTTGTCTCTTTCAGTGATGGTCTTCTATCAAACTGTGTGGGAATTGATTTTCTAATCAGCTCTTAAGTATGTGATGATAGAACACAATGAAATTTGTTGTATTTTTTATTTCATTTCTTTTATAGGTGCAACTGATGGAGGTGGTCGTGGATGGGGCACATACCTTCATTTATGGCCAAGTGCACCATAAAGAATTTTATTGGCTACATATCCCATCTAATTTTTTACCAAACTGTTTGTGATAAGATGCTGCTTCTACAAGTAAGGACTTACAGACTAAAGTTAACTGTTGTGATTCGCCTCACTCTAGCACCGCCAAAGCTCAGTAAAAAACTGAATTTGTGGGAGAATAGGACGTCTCACAAAGGAAATTTGAAGAAAAAGTGGATAGTTATCACATTGTATGGAGATTTTTGTTGGGTTAATGCCCTACCTGAAAACATCACTTTTTTTAAAATTAATTTACTTCCTGCCTTTAGAGGCAACTGTATATGAATCACATTTCTAGAAGTTGTAAACAAGTAGTAGCAAACAATGTCACCATTCTAGCTCTTAATATTTGTAAAAGGGACTTTGACAATAAAAACATTAAGGGGTCATAAAGATACAAATCAATAACGACAAGTCTCTACTATAATATACCTTGTAAGTATTTCTCAGAACTTGGAGGAGTTTTGAATGTCCTTTGCCAAAAGGAGCTGAAAGGACAACTGGGTGTGTCATTATTCCGTATTGTTATTCTGCTTAAACTTCAGTAAATTGAAGTAATTACTTCAAATCTTTCGTGCATGAATCCTAAAATGAGCTTGCAGGAAGGAATTTTTTATGGCTTAACTCCTTTACTTTAAAGTATTCTCTTTATTGTACTACAAAGATCAGCTGTCTGAATGAACTTAAGAATTGAAAAGTATGTAAGAAATGAGTATTGTATGCATAAATAAGCTAAAAAAGCACAAAAATTAAATCAATTTAATTTCTTATATGAAGTTAAGAAATGTTCCAAGTAGCGAAGCTAGTCAGACAATTTTTGAAGAATGTCTTTGAATATTTAAATAAAATTTTAAAGAAATAAAAGTACTAAGAGAATGGTTTCTGTGTTTTGCATGGACTGCAAGATAATGTTAAGTGATAATGGGACTTGTATTGTTGCATGAAACTTACTTCATTATGCCATATACTGTAAATTTCATTAGCACCCAAGCAAGAAGCACCCAGAGAAGATGTGCAGTGTTAGGTTTGCTAAGGGCATGTGTTAGCACTGATTAAAATTCTAAATCTTCTTTCCAAAAAGTTGTTGATGTGTAATAATCTAGAGTATCCCTTTAATTCAGTATTGGAATGTTGCTCTGGCAAAAGCCAGTATTCCAAGAATTATTATGTAAGCTTTAATGCAGTGAAATTATATTATTAATATTCATGCCAAATCTTATTAACAAGGCCAGTATTTTGTGATTTGCATGGACATTGGACACTTGAAGTGAATAGTTGTATTATTTACAGTTTTGCAAAGTTCACAAGTAACATTGATCAACCTATTACACATTTTTAAAATTATCGTATCTTCCGATTGTGTAAGAACCAGTGGAGTAGATTTTGCTAGCTACTTAGCACTTAAATTATTGTTTTTGTCATTGCTGTTGCCTGTAAGTGAGAAGCCTGAGAGTTAGCAACTCCAGTTCTGCTTAAGCCTTTTACTCATTCTTCCATAGATTAGAAGCGATTTGAATGTGAGTGTTGATTGGATAATCAGACTTGATAATAGCATGTTTTACATACAAAAATAACTATGTGTACCCTTCATGTGCCGGATTGAGGAGTTGATTTTTCTGGGTGTAGCTCAGTGTCAGTGCTTCCAAACAAATTTTTCTGGTGTTGGTGGATTGGCTTCAGATCATATCTCTCGGCTATTCAGTACAACCTGCAACTAGCTTGTGCAGCATAATACAGAGCAAGCTTGAACTATGCTTGGTCAAAATTCTGTAATGATACTTTGGGGGTGCTTATTTGCCTCTGATTAAAAATTATTCTTCTACTGTAACTACATTATACTCTATCTCATCTAAATTATTTGTAGACAGAAGAAAAAATAACTTTCCAAATTAAATGATAATTATAAAACTAATTTGATAATTCTCAGTTTTGAGTAAAGTCAAAAGCTCAATGCAGCTATGTTTTTGGAGTACTGACCCTGGGCTGATAAGAGACATGGTACAAGTCATTCTGAATGAACTGATTGCTTGTGGAAAGACAAAATTAATAGTAGTGTGGTTTAAAATTAATAGTTATTAATGTGAATAATACAAACATTTTTTAGCAAAACTAAAATTCATACAGTGAAAATAAAGTAGTAAATTCTGAACAAGAAATAGACCCTCAAATTTGTACTAATATCTTAAAGTTTGATATTTTTCTGGACTAATTACACACTTATTTTATCTTTCCACAAGTGTACCTTGGAGTCCTTTTTTCTTGCTTCCCTTTCCCCTTTTCTTCATTTCTCACATCTTTTTTTCTTCCTCAACTAAGAACAAAATGAAATGACTTCATGATTTCCTTTCTTTATTTCCTTACTTTTTCTTTTCTTTTTTTTTCCTTTTCATAAATTGGAAATGCATCCATAAATGAAATTATGTAAGTCTGCATTTTCTTTTTCATAAATTAGAAATGCATCCATAAATGAAATTATTTAAGACTGCATTATTTTTGTTTCCCATACTTCTCTTATTTTAATTTGACATCTTGTCAGGCTTCTAGTTCCAGAATTGTAAGGTATTAATATCTGAAGGGTCTCCAGTGAAGTGTTTCAAAATTATTGAATACTGTCTTCAGTATTCAATAATTTTCTAAGTATTGCTAAAAGTTTAAATTTAGTACATAAAACAAAGCACAAGTTGTAAATATACTTTATTTTTTAGGAACTATTTAAAATAATGTTAGAAGTTTGAAATGTGCAAATGTTATATTTCTGTGAATAGAATGAATAGTAAAATTGTTATAAAAATATTTTGGGTAGGTAAAGTAAGTTTGTGTTCTGGATACCAACAGAGTGCTTTGTTAGCAATAATTTTTCACTAGTGAAATAAATCGCTTTGTCATTTTTGAATTTCATAGATCTATATATATATATAATCTGAGCAAAGGAAGAAAGGCAACTTAGAATTGAATAAGTCTGTACGGAATTTGGAACAGAATAATAAATCTGTTATTTGATGGCTACAGCATTAGGTGTTTTCTTCTTTTTCATTGATTATCATATAAAGACTAGCATCTTTTTTTTATATTTTGTTTCTGTAGACTTGTCAATGAAGTATCTGGAATGATGTGTTTATTATGTTCCTCTTTGCATTTTTAAGATTTTTTTCTGGAGACTTGAGTGGTATACTGAAGACTAGTGACAAGTGATAGAAGACAATATGTGCTACATATGTATTTGTTATACATGGTATTTAATTTCTAAACAAAATGTTGTTTCATTGTCATTCTGTTTCTGTGGATTTGAGGCATAATATCACAGCAAACTGCAATAGACTGGAAACTGTGATTTGGTGGATATTACTTAAATGTAATTAGTTCATGATATCTGTTTTTGTACATCTTGTAGATACAAAGTCAATGGGATGTTCTGCAAAGATATCTCATGTTGAGCAGTGTACAAATTACTGTCAGGTACTGTTTGAAGAAATCTGTGATTTTAATTTCCCTTCTTTGCTATACACTGTTTTCTTTTGAAATGTATATTAAAAATTGTTGTATATTTACCAAATATATGTAGTAAAGTACTTAAATTATTTTAATATTTTGTAGTTTTGTGACTATGCCCCAACTTGAACTCGTAAGTTGAGATTCCTAAAGTCCTTGTGAGTGCACCTTTTTTTGTACATTGAATTAAGTTTGTAATTGTGTACCTCTTTTGTAATTAGTGTATTATAATAGCAGAATAACAGTTCTCACTGCCATGAATTTGGAGTAAAGTGGACCGAAGGAAATGGGCAAGAGAGCTGGACACGAGGACAATGACCTCGTGAAAGAGATGGGTAAGGTCTATTTATCCATGGAATTCCTGCAGTGTGACGTCTGTAGGCTGTTATGAAATGCAAATTTATAGGTCTAAAAATGCTGCAAAGTTGAATGTCCACTATTGGAAAAGGACTCCTAACAAAATGTGGTTTTGCAAGGTATTTAGATTTGTAATATAATTTTATAATTGCTGAGTGTCATGTATGTGCATTATTATTATTATTATTATTATTATTATTATTTTTTTTTTGTAAGGAGGGGGAAATCTTTTATAGATACCGGCGAACCGGTTATGTCGGACTCCCAGCTTTGGTATACCGACTAAAACCTAACCTCCTTTCGCTTGAGCCATGGCGTCACCTCCATGGAAACCGTCGTCAGACATTGCTTCGTGGAGATGACAGGCAGTTAGCTAAAGCTCTTCCATCTTAATTTCGAATATTTTCTTTCTTTTTCAGTATATTTGTGACCATAGTCACTACTACATTCCATTTCTCTTTGGAGGAAAGCATTGTTTTTACCAGATTTGTAGGAGAGACGGTTTCTCCCACTTCTCTGTTTGTATTTTCCCTATCCGTGGTCCATGCATTTTTTATTATTATTATTATTATTATTATTATTATTATCATTATCATCATCATCATTATCATTATTATTATTTTTTTAACGAGGGGAAAAATGCATTATGCACCGTCAGGGATAAGGTGGGCTATCCCTGGTGCGTGGGACCCTCCCCCACCAAAAAACCCTTATCCTCTTGGGCCCATGCCTCTCTCCACGGAAACCGTCGCGAGACATTACTTCGTGGCAGAGAGACAGGCGGTTAGCTGGGCTGCAACCGCACTTAACTACGGAGCCTTTCTTCCTTCCGTTTCATAACGAAAGTGAGGAACTCTTGAATTATGCTCCACTGTTCACTTGATTGGAGCATGAGTTCCACCAAGTTCGATGCGGAGACATCCGCACACAAGGCTTCGTTTAGGTGTCTTCTCTGTCTATCCCACGCCATGCAATTAAATATAGTGTGCATGGCATCGTCGTCTTCATAACTGCAAAATTCACATTTGCGATCTGTCGCTCTTTTAAATCTGTACAGATAGGATTTAAAGCTGCCGTGTCCTGAGAGCACTTGGGAAAGGTAATAGTTTAACTTCCCCGTGGCTTCTGCTGATCCACGGTTCGATACGTGGTATCATCGTGTACGTCCACCTTCCTTTGGTGTCGTCCCACCTCGCTTGCCAGTCTGCCAGGAGGGAAGTCCGTGCTCTCTTCTTTATGTCCTCTTTCGTCCTGCGCGGAGGTCCGTCACGAACGGGGTCTGGTAGCTTACGTTCTTCGTACATCTCCTGCTCTCTCGCCAGCAGGTCTACGGGAGGTACACTGGCCAGTACCCCTACTGCGCTGTCAGAGACCGTGGGGTAGGCAGACGCTATTCTCAGCGCCAGCCTCCTTTGTCTTGCGTGTACTTCCATCTTACACACGCTTTACTAAGTTTATCGGCCCACACTGGTGCCACGTACAACAGTTGGGAATGAACTGCACAAGCAATCATTCTCCGTTTCGCCTCTTTTGGACCACCCACATTTGGCATCAATCTGGAGAGGTCGGAACGTCTTCGCTGCCGTGTCCGCAGTCTTGTTAATATGCGGACCAAAGCTCAGTCGCTGGTCGATCTCGACTCCCAAATAAGTTATGTAGCGTCTCCAGTTGATGTTCACATCCCCCAATCGAATGTTTGGGGAACGGAATGCTCTCCGGTCAGTGATCAACACGGCTTCAGTTTTCTCCACAGCCATGTGTAGAAGTCTCTTGTCAAGCCACCTTTTAACCCTAAAAAGGGTATCGTTCACTTTCATCTCCAGCAAGTCTGTATCATTGCTATGACAGATGATGAGTGTATCATCTGCGTAGCCTATAAGCTGGGTGTCTGATGGAGTGTTAATTTGTAATACATGACGTTCCATAAGAGTGGACCCAGTCTAGACCCTTGGGGTACGCCGCAAGTCATCTCGTCTTCGATTACGAAGGAGTGCGAGTAGACTATACTTCTCTCATGAAGTCCGAGTAGACTATACTTCAATCATCCTAAGGAGGTATTCTGGGACCTTTCTGTCTACCAGTGCTTCAATGATGTCCCTCCATCTGGCAGAGTTGAAAGCATTTCTGATGTCTATGGCTACTAGCGCACAGAATCCTTTCTTCTTCCCATTACCGCCCTTGGCTGTCTCTGCAATACTGGTCACCTTCAGGATGGCATCCGTTGTCGAAAGTCCCTTCCGGAAACCGTATTGCCTGGGAAATAAGTTTGCCCCTAGATGTTCCTCGAGTCTTGTTAGAATTAGACCCTCTAGTAGCTTGGCCATGGTATCCAAAAGGCAAAGCGGTCTGAACGAGGAAGTCTGATTCTCGGGTTTATTGCCCTTTCGGAGAAGAACGAGCTTCTGTCTCTTCCACCGCATGGGGAATGTTGCATTCTTAAGGCAGCAATTGATCACCGATAACAGGCATTCCGGGTATTGCTCTGTCACGATCTTCAACATCTCGTTCGGGATCCTGTCGAAACCCGGCGCTTTCCAGCATTTCAGGGTCGCCGCTGCTTTCCACAGTTCTTCTAGGGTGAACAGGTCTTTTCCGTCAAAGGAAAAGCCGCTCGGTCTTTGTCTTTCCCAGCGATCCCTAGTAGGAAAGAGGTCGCCTATTACTTTCTTCACCCAGCGTGGGTCGTCTAATCCAGGCGTCTTACAGTCCGTCCTTCGCTGCATTCTGCAGAAATCCCTGTTCACACCGACCTTCAAACAGTTTGTGTGCAGGTGTATCTGCCGTCCCTCTCGCTCACCGTATGTAATATCTATATTCCCCCAAGACAAACGGTGTCGGTTGATGACCTCGTAAATCTAATAAACCAATTGCCCACACCTTTCTTGGTTGTGGGTGATGTAAACGCCCACAGCCCTCTTTGGGGTTCCTCTCGTACGTGTCAAAGAGGTGCTATTTTGGAGTCTGTCATCGACACCATGAATTTGGCTATTCTCAACACTGGGGAACCAACTCATTTTGCCGTAGCTACGAATTCTAGCACGGCTATTGATGTAGCCCTTCACTTGCACTTGCAGCTCTTCACTTGCTACTGCTATGTGGTAGACCATATTAGAAGATCTTTATGGAAGCGACCATTACCCCACGCTTGTCCACATTGATCATCTTCGCCGTAGTTGTGCACGGCCCCCTCAATGGATCGTGCGACGAGCTGACTGGTCGACATTCCAAAATAATGTTAACCTGTCGGACGGTCCCTTCGGAAATGTGGATGAAATGACAGAACATTTTAATAGCGCTGTACTCGCTGCTGCTTCCATCGCAATTCCGAAGGCAAGTGGTAAACCGCGACACCCTTTCGTTCCGTGGTGGAATGAGAACTGCTCGAGAGCGGTCAGTGCTCGAAAAAAGGCACTGGCACGTCTCAGACACTATCCAACAGTGGATAACTTAATCGAGTATAAAAGATGCAGGGCGAAGGCTAGAAGAACTATCTTAGAGAGCAAAAAAGCATCGTGGAGAGCGTACGTTTCGTCTCTGAATTGTCACACACCACCACGCCTGGTATGGAGAAAAATTCGACAGATCAAAGGACTCTCTTCACCAAATACGGTGCCAGGTCTCCTGAAAAACGGAGAAATGATCACATCTCCAGATATGATTGTAGAGGAACTCGCCGCGCACTACGAAGCCATGTCAAGTTCGGCGAACTACGCTCCTGACTTTCTTTTGATCAAAGAAAGGATGGAGAGCCGTCCGTTGGATTTCTTCTGCAGAGCGTCTGAAGATTACAACACACCTTTCTCCATATCGGAATTGCGCTCCGCTCTTGCATTGGCCAGAAGAACTGCCCCAGGTCCTGATGAAATACACAACCTAATGTTACAACATCTTACTGATGTGGCGATGCAATTTCTCCTCCGCCTTTATAATCGCATCTGGGAAGAGCACACCATCCCTGCTGTATGGCGAGAAGCCATAGTTATCCCAGCTCTGAAGGAGGGAAAGGATCGGTCGCTGTCATCGAGCTACCGACCTCTCGCTCTCACCAACTGCTTTTGCAAAGTGCTGCAACCTAACCAGCGCTTGGTCTGGACCTTGGAGTGCAGAAACCTACTCGCACCAATTCAGTGCGGTTTCAGGAAACACCGGTCAACCCTTGACCATCTCGTCGCTTTGGCAACGGAAATTTCAACCTCGTTCGTTCTGAGACAACACCTTGTCGCCGTACTATTCGATATAGAAAAGGCGTATGACACCACTTGGAGTTATGGCATTCTGCGAACCTTGCACTCGTGGGGATTCAGGGGGAAGCTCCCCTTATTCCTCCAAAATTTCTTATCGGACAGATCTTTCAGAGTTCGCATTGGTGACAAACTGTCTTAACAGTCACCCCCTTGAAAACGGCATCCCCCAAGGCTCGGTGCCAAGTGTCACTCTGTTTGCCATAGCCATAAATAGTATAGCGTCGGTCGTGAGGGAACCTGTGAAGACATCGCTGTTTGTAGATGATTTTGCCATTTTTTGTTCATCCAGCAGCATAAGTGTGATGCAGAGGCAACTCCAACTGGTGCTCAACAAGCTGCATGAATGGAGCATGTCGACAGGTTTCAAGTTCTCACCTACTAAATGCACTGGAGTGCACTTCTGAAGAATATACCATTTGCATAGTGATCCAATCCTGTACTTGGGAGGAAATGAGCTTCCATTCACTGACTCTGCCAGGTTTCTGGGGCTGACTTTTGACAAGTCCCTCACGTGGCGCTCTCATATCCGCACATTGCAAACCAGATGCGTCTCCCCCCTCAATCTTCTTCGAATGCTTAGTGGCACTTCATGGGGAGCCGACCGCATTACCCTACTGCGGTTATACTGTAACGTTCGTGGTGGTGAATTAAAAACACAGATTTATTTTAACAGAGATGTTTATTTATATTACACTAAAATACTTGATTTATTTACAGGTTGGCTCCACAGTCCTTGTGTTCTTGACTTGGTTATTTATTTAGTCACGGCGCAGTCCTCTTGATTATTTATTTTCACTGCTGCACAGTCCGATGCACTCACCGCTGTCCGATGCACTGATTACAGTCCACTGCGCTGACCACAGTTCACGGCTCCGACCACAGTTCACGACGCCGACCACAGTTCACGACGCCGACCACAGTTCACGACGCCGACCACAGTTCACGGCTCCGGCCACAGTTCACGGTGCCGACCACAGTTCACAGCGCAGACCACAATCCAGTACACTGCCGTCCACAGCGATGCACACACACAAACTTCACAGCTCTGCTTCCTGACTAGACCAGACTGACTGACTCCGGCCGCCGACAGCGGCGCATTTATACCTGGCCGGCGCCCGCCTGGACCCTTCCGGAACTCGCGGCACGCTTCTTGGCTACCCGCGAATACCCCGGAATCGTCCAGTTCGGGGGGGCGGCGGCAGATGATGCAATCCGCGCAGCCGATTCCGACAGATGACGCAATTCGTTACAATACAGAGCACTCATTCGCTCAGCATTGGATTACGGTAGTGAAGTGTATGGTTCTGCAGCTCCTTCCACCCTTAGACCCATCAACAGCATACACCACGCAGGTATTCGCCTCTCAACAGGCGCGTATCGCACCAGCCGAATCGAGTGCATTCTAGCTGACGCTGGGGAGCCATCCTTAAAAATAAGGCGAGATATTCTATTGGCTTCTTATGGTGCTAAAGTGTCAGGACTGTTTAATCATCCTTGTCGCCGAATAATCACTCGCCCAAAATATGAATCTTCTTATATTCTTCGAACATCGCTACCCCAGCCCCCAGGCATTCGATTGCGAAATCTTTTGCGGGGACTTAATGTCGATCTTCCCACTCCTGTGAAACCCCCAAATGACCTGATTCCCCCTTGGAAACTCCTTCTCTCCAATATTGACCTCAGACTCTCCAATCTTTCCAAACAAAATACTAGTCCTCTGGTTTACCAGAAGCAGTTTCAGGGTATGAGGGAAACCTATCCGGAGCATCTATTCTCGTACACGGACGGGTCATCGCACAATGACGCAGTGGCGTGTAGTTTTCATTGCATCTGGGCCACCAAATCATATCGTCTTCATTCACAGTGCAGTACATTCACTGCTGAAATGTATGCAATACTCAAAGCCCTAAAGTACATCGAGTCAATGACGTTGCAGCGAGTAGTTCTCTGTTCTGATTCTCTCAGTTCTCTTCAGGCTGTCTCCCGGCCTTCGTCAGACTACCTGGCAAAATCAGTTCAAAACCTGATTCATAGTCTCATGTCCCGCAACTATGACCTGGTTCTTAGTTGGGTTCCAGGCCATGTGGGAATCACAGGGAATGAGCTGGCCGACCTGGCGGCGAAATCAGCTACTCGTAATACTCGTATCGACGTTCCTGCTGTGCCATTGTCCGATGTTAAGGCTTACTTGAAACGATCTTTGTTTAGAGCGCGGCAAACAGAGTGGCACAATACCAATTTTAAACTAAGTGGGATAAAGAATTCTGTAATTCCCTGGCGTTCCTCATCTCGCTCCTCTAGGCGTGAGGAAGTCATGTTAACCCGTCTTCGAATTGGACACTGCCATTTTTCTCACGGTTTCCTCCTTCGAGGAGAAACTCCTCCCGTATGTGACTCATGCGGGACGGTTCTGTCTGTGGAACACGTCCTCCTGAACTGCAGGAAATATTTTGGCAACCGACGAAGACATGGCCTGGGCAACTCGCTAAGGGAGGTGCTCGGGGATGTCGATTCCGCGCTCTCAAAACTTTTTTGCTTCTTGAGGGAAAGCGGAATATATAATCTTATTTGAGAGAATAGAATAGTGTTTTACTTTTTTGTTGTTTTATTTTTTGGCCCCTTTACAGCCAACTTTTAGTTCTATGAATTTTACGTGTTTGTTATATATTCTTTCTAATACTTGAATACTCGATGTAGAATTCAAGTCTCTCCTTTTGTATATGATTTTAATTAAGGGGTAGGCTCCATCTATAACACATACTGAACCTATTCCCTTTTTTAAAATACTTCGACATGGGCGCCAATGACCTTGGCAGTTGAAACGCCCTCTAAACCTTAATTAATCAATCAATCCATTTACTTCCACCCAGACGAACCCGGACTGCGTCCTCTTAAATGCTTGAACCCTGAGCTTTTTATTAAAAATAATTATTCCAGCTCTTCTCGAGGAATCTTGGTACAGCGTGACCTCGTTGGACGTGTCCTGTTGCTCGCTGACTAGTCAGCTTTCCTTTCAGTTGCGACCTGGGTCAAGAGGTCTTGCGCCTGCTTGCTTTTCCTCAAGTTAATTTGTATGACCCTGAGCTTTCTTGGTCTTATGGAGCTTTCTAGTTGCAGCGATGAATGAGGCACATCTGGTACCTCCTAAAAGATGGTCATCGCTCAAGTTTTTCTCCTTGCATATGATGCAGTGCATTTTGTCTCTGCATTGCTTTGCAATGTGTCCCATCTTGCCACATTTATAGCATATATTTCTTCTGTCAGGGCCCGAACACATGGATATTAGATATCCATACTCAAGGCACCTGAAGCATCTCTTGGGCTGATGCTGCTTCTCCCTAATGAGGCAATAAACCCAGCCTGTTTTAACCTTCTCCGCCACCAGTTTACGGGCTAGATCTACTGGCAGAAGGATTGTCGCTATCTGCGCTCTGCCGTATCCCTTCCTCAAGCGGCAGGAGTCAGCGATCTGCGCACTCTGCCTATTTTACGGGCGACAGCCTCCACTACTTCTTCGACGACTACCGTTTCGTCGATGTCACGAATTTCAACTAGGTCTTTCGGCGAAAGTAAGTTCACTTTGGCTTGAGTACCTATGGCCCTTTCTACTGCCTCATTGAGAAAGGCTACGTTTCCATTCTTGCCCAGAACTATTAATAGTTCTTTCTTCTGAGTCCTGCGAATAGACAGGATCTCCGCGCCGTGCGTTTTGGGATCTACGTCCTTCTTCATCTTCTTAATTATGTCGGCATAGGATTCCCCTTCCTTGGCCGATACTTTAATGGCCTGGTTCTGCGGGCGGCTTCTCTTCGGTTTAGCAGCCTCAGTTTCTTCCGGTTTTTCTTCCTGTGTTCCCTCGGAACCAGCCATTCCTCTGTAGCTTCACTTGTTGCGTCTGCTACAATATTTGCAACGTTCTCCTGCCCGCACTCTTCAACTGGGGGGCGAGGATCCTTATCTTTCCTCTTCTCCTGCCTACAGTCTTCAATCGATGGGCAAGGAGCTTTATGGTTCTTCTCCTGCCGAGCGAGACCTTTAGGCTTTTCAGCCACTGTATGGCTCGTCGGGCAGTTTCGGCTTTTCTCTTCATGGAGGAGCTGTTGCCAGAACTCCTCACGTTCCTCTGCCATAGCTAGACATTTGTTTTTCATAATGTCCACTTCTTCTATGGCTTTCGCAAGTGATTTTTTCACTGCGGTGGGGTTGTTCCTCAGCATGTTGTTCCCAACTATTCTAAGGTTACCGGCCAAAGTTTCCAGTACCTTCAACTGGGCCTTTTGCAGCTGTTCCATTGCCTTCCACCTGTCCCACAGCAAGTCCGAAACAGCTCCTGGTCTACATCTCTTGCCAGGATCCCTGGTCCTCCTTCCGGAGGAATCTCCATTTGTGGCATTATCTGACACGGATGCCAAATGGGCCACATCCGTGCCATTCCAGACGCTGGATGACGACGTCCCGGAGCCTGCTCGCGCACTCCTGGCCGCCGGTACTGGGGCTCCGATCCCCTGCACCGTATGCGTTGATCCTAAAGGACCTTCCATGCTGTTTTTTTCTGTGTCTTCTTCCCATAGCGTTTTTGAGCTACCGCCAGCTTAAAGGAAACGGGAGAAGAGAAGGGGGCAGTGGAAAAAAGAGTTAGAATAGAAGGGTAAAATAGAAACGACTCCCTAGCCCTCGTAAACCTAATAGCGTCGGGGTAAGAAACACCAGAGTTGGCCGATACGAAGGTTGGCCCCGTCGAGGTCGGCTGGTCCACGTCCTGACGGGGGGATGCAGAGAAGGCTCTCAAGTGTTCCTTTCCCCATTTTTTCATCGTCTTGCTTTTCATTTCATGTCACGTACATTCTTTTCAACCCTTTTTTCTTCCTCACTGGCCTTCTCTGTATGCTGAACGCCCACCCATGTGTTTGCCGTGCATAGCGACCCGTGTCGGAGGGAATGTGTGTCCTGGCGGTTGAGGGGTGTTTGTTTCCCAAACACTCACCTTGTGCTACGTTCGGCTTGCACTGAGGGATACGTTGTGTACGTATTTTTGGGAACATTCCCATGTAGGCCTCAATACGCTTGCTTTGGCCTCGGACTCTTCTAGACCGGCGGTCGGGAGCTAACCCACTCCCGATCAATCGGCTTGGACTAGGTCTTGTACTGAACTCCAGGGTGAGCGGGGGGATATACGGTGGTGCAGCGCTGTGTTATTCCCCCACTATATCCTCGTGGCAACCCTGGCACTCCGATGGAGTGCCCCTTGTTGGGCTCCGTGGTGGGTGGGGACCACGAGGATGAACCTGATCCATCTTTATGGAAACTAAACCTTCTCCCCCGCCCTCTTCCGCAAGGAAGAGATGTCCGGAAAGAAATCTTGATTTGAATAGTTTCTTTTTCAATGATGAAGATAGACCAAAGAAACCTAGATTCCTCATGGCATGCGCTGAGGAAGGTAAATCATTTAAAATGTGATGTGCGTTTGGCGCGAGCAATAGAGGAAAAATATGGAAAATTGCAAGCCGTAGTGCGTCAGAGCAATGGCACCATTCTTTTTGAAGCGCTAACGGATGAACAGATCGATAGAATTATGAAGACGAAGCAGATTGCCGGCCTCCAGGTGGAGGTGACCACTCACCCAACACTCAATCTTTGTAAGGGAGTGGTCAATCATGTCGACTTCTCAACAGAGAGCGAGGAAGATCTGGTTACCTTCTTCAAGAGTCAGGGTGTGACAGATGTTTATAGAATTAAGAGGAGGGAGCATGGGCGAGAAATCCCCACTTCCACTCTTATCCTAACATTCAACCTCCCTACTTTGCCCAGGAAAATCTCGTGCGGTTTTTATAACCTCCGCGTGCGACAATATGTGCCCAATCCTTTGCGGTGCTTCAAGTGCCAGCGATTCGGCCATACACAACAGCGGTGCATGGCAGATACCCCAGTGTGCGGTAAGTGTGGTAAACAATCTCACGAACCTGGACCTTGCACCACTACACCGCATTGCGTAAACTGCGAAGGTGACCACCCGGCAAATTATAATCAATGCCCCACCTTTTTGCGAGAGCGTGATATCCAAAAGATAGTCGTGGAAAAAGTGTCTTTCCCTGAAGCCAAACGTCGGTTCCATGCGAGGAACCCAGTTGACCTCTCGCGCTCGTTTTCTGCCACTGTGAAAGCGAAATCTCCGAGGGTAGCAGCGGGCTGCCAAACAGAACGCGCTGCCCCGCAAGTAGTGAGTTTTGGTTGCCAAGTGTCACCAGTAGACCTCCCTGGGGATACATCTCCCCTTGAGGGTGGGAGAATAATAATCCCCACAAAATATAAGGTTCACAAAAAAGTCCAACCAGCACAGTCCACGAAATCGACAACAAAAACTGTATCGACGGTAGTTGACGTCAGACGGACACCAAACCCCAACATAAAAGGACCTTCGAAGTCGCGACCGACTACAACTTCTGAAACTAGCTCTGAGCGAGCATCCAGCCCCCCTGGCAACGCCCAGGAGGTTTCTGTTTTGGGGGAGGCTCCCGTTGGGGAGGAGTCTCGTGCATCCGGCTCCCAACGCTGGAAGAAAAAAGAAAGCTAATTTACCATGGTTCTAATGTCATGGAACGCAAATGGTTTCTCCTCGCGACGGGACGACCTTAAACTGTTGTTGTCCCGTCACAATCCTATGGTGATTTGTCTTCAAGAGACACCTTACCCCACTTCGTCCTCTATCTTTTCGCGGATTTTCTTCGTACAGGTTCGATGTGGATGATGGTCTCCGCGCTCATGGCGGAGTTGCTTCACTGGTGCATGATTCGCTGCTATCTACAGAGGTACCTCTTCAGACTGACTTTCAAACAGTATGTGTGCAAGTGCATCTCCCATCCCTCACACTTACTGTGTGCAACATCTATACCCCTCCAGGTCTGACTATATCAGCAGACGAACTCTTAGGGTTGATAAATCAACTGCCTTCTCCATTTATGATAGTCGGCGATGTGAATGCCCACCGTCCTCTCTGGGGCTCTTCCCGCACGTGTCCGAGACGCAGTATCTTTGAATCAGTAATAGACACAGCGGATTTGGTTATTCTGAACTCTGGTGAAGCAACTCATTTTGCCGTCGCCACAAACTCGAGCACGTGTATTGATTTAGTTCTTTGCAGCCCTTCTCTTTCAACCGACCTGCAATGGTCCATCCTAGACGACCTATATGGTAGTGACCACTATCCCATTATCGTCCACATTGATAGACTTCCACGTGGTTTGGCGCGCCCCCTCAATGGTGCGTCCTTCGTGCTGACTGGCCGACATTCCAAGCGAATGTGAATCTATCAGAGGGTGAATTTGTTAGTGTGGAGGATATGGCAGCTCATTTTAACACTGCAATATTGCAAGCAGCGGGCACTGCAATCCCCAAGTCGACCGGTAATTCGCGACACCCCTTTGTCCCCTGGTGGAACTTGGATTGCTCAAGGGCTGTCGGTGCTCGGAAGAAAGCGTTGGCTCGACTTAAACATTATCCAACCGCGGATAACCTTATTGATTACAAGAGGTGCAGAGCTAAGGCGAGGAGAACCATATTAGAAAGCAAGAATGCATCATGGAAGGCATACGTGTCCTCCTTGAATTGCCACACGCCACCACGTCTAGTATGGAGGAAGGTGCGTCTAATTAAAGGGTACCCTTCCTCATACTCAGTGCCAGGTCTTAGAAAAAATGGTCAGATAATCACAGATCGAGACGCCGTTGTAGAGGAACTTGCCACTCACTATGAAAAGATGTCGAGTTCGGCAAACTACTCTCCAAACTTCCTTTCGTTTAAAGAAAGAATGGAAAATCGCGCTTTGGATTTTTCGAGCAAAGCACATGAGGATTATAATACCCCTTTCTCTATGTATGAAATGCGTTCTGCTCTGAAGCTTGCCAAAAGAACCACTCCAGGTCCAGACGAAATCCACAACTTAATGTTGCAGCATCTTCCCGAAACTGCCATCGAATTTCTTCTCTGGCTCTTTATCCGTATGTGGGAAGAGCATACTATTCCTACCAGGGGGCCGTCACGGGGTAGGGAAACCTTCACACCTCCCACCACTTTCTCGTATAAACGCTGGTGGGGACGCCCGGGGACGCCTGACTGGGTCCGCCATATCCGGGCCCGGAAATTACGTACGACTACTGGGATCAACAGTACCCTCTAGCGACCATTTCTGACAACTACCGAAGAGAACGTAACTTCCTGTTTCTATGTTTTGAAATTTATGATCGTGGTGAACCGTTTCACGAAGAGTGGCCGAGAGTGGCTGTGCAAAACGAATGCCCTTTTGTGGATACCTTTGTTGAGAGGATCGGAGAGGATACCCTTTGTTTCTTCCCTGCAAAATGCCACGACAGAGGCGATGCCAAATCTGTTTGCTTTTCCCAGCGATGTTCAAAGGTAATTGTGTTTAACACGTGCTCGATATGTTAATCTTATATTTTTATAATATTATATTGTTCATGCTTTTATAATTATTATTATTAATATTATTAGTACGATAATTTTCACATTTTTATGAATGTATTTCTATTACCATCACTATATTTTATGTGGAATAAATAGAAGACGATATTATTGATAATTTTTTAAATATAACTTCAGGTGTATTAAGGGGCTGAAGGCAATTGAGAGGATCGGAGAGGATACCCTTTTCTTCCCTGCAAAATGCCACGACAGAAGCAGTGTTGGTTGCCAAATTGCTGCAAGGCCAAATCTGTTTGCTTTCCCCAACGATGTTTGGAAGGTAATTGTGTTTAACACATGTGCTCGATATGTTAATCTTACATTTTTATAAAATTAAATTATATTGTTCATGCTTTTATCATTATTATTATTAGTAGTAGTAGTAGTAGTACGATAGAAATACATTCATAAAAATGTGAAAATTATTACCATCACTATATTTTTTTGTGGAATAAATAGAAGATGATAATATTATTGATAATTTTTTTAATATAACTTCAGGTGTATAAAGTAGCTGAAGGCAATTGGCGTCCTGATGGCTTCCTGTTCATGGCGCACTGTAACTAGTGGTCGATATGTGTGCGTAGATCATTTTACAACACACATGATTAGTGCCTCTAGGAGAGTGCTGTGTAACGCAGTACCAACTCTCTTTTCTGATGTATGTTCTGAGGTACCTGACAGGATGCTCAGGGCATTCTTGCAGAGTGTACCAGAGGAGAGAGGTAAAGTATTCACTGTTTACAGTTATTGCACATTTGCTTTTAGGATGTTACGAGCACATTTTAATTTAACATTATTTTTTTGTCTCTAGTCTTTTCCTTTCATTCAAGTGAACAGAGCTTGCAAACTTTGGGTTTGGACTGGACCAGGCTGTCTTCAGGTATTGTGAAATCCACCAAACAATGGTGATTACATTCTTGTAATGGATGACATTACAATTTCTGAGCACAAAAATTGAATAAGCTGCTCAGAAATTCTGTGAAAAACATTTGTTGCATCTTGTAAACATTACTTGAAGCAAGTACCATTAAAATTGTATTAAATTCAATGAAATTAGCAAAACATACTTTAAAGATGACAGAAAGAAGTAAAAAGTGACTTGGTAGTCAAAATCGATGAAAAATGCAAAAAGGGCATATAAAAATGGGGTCATTTCCTTTTGTTATAACAAGAGCTGGGAAGTTAATGCAATTGCAAGTTTTTTGTCAATGGTCATATTTCCCTGAAATTGTAAAATGTGTGTTTCATGGCAAAATATTGGAAATAAAATAAGAAATTATTTGCATATACTGCATACCTTGTGTTTTCAGAGCTTTTTGGCATATAAATGAATGTTTTTTCATATTGTTCGACTTCTTCGCTAAAATAACACAAAACCATAAATTTCCAAGTAAAAAATTTGTATTAATACAAAGCATGAACTTTCCTGTTGCTTCAAATATGTTAGTACAATGAGTAGATACTTTGTTTTTAATTTGCATATTCCCTGTCTCTGGGTGGCAAAAATATGTAATCTTGTTAAATATCTTTTTATGACCAAACATTTTTGTGGCATATTTGTATGCATATTTCAGTGCTAAAAGCTTGCATAAGCTTCCCAGTTCTAGTTATAACATAAAATGAATATCTATACTAAAAGGTACTGGTCTAAAGTGAAAAGATAAGGAATTACATTTCGTTCAAATCCACCCTCTAGTAATTAGCCTACTGTTGATAGTGAACTCGGATACAGTGAATTCTCAGTTATAGTGAGCTTAAGTCATTGGTCCTGTTTCATTTACATTACAAATTAGCATAAGCAATCCCTTACTTTGTGAATGCCTGCACAGGAAAACAGTTGTTGAATGGCGCTGATGAACATAAACTAGTGTTATACAGAATAAACTTTGTATTATTGTTTGATAATTGTCCATCACGTTTAATAATTTAGATTTGTCATTTAAAAATGAAGAGAACTCAAGTTCTACAGCTGAAAGAATCTTTTATTTATTTATTTTTAATGAGGTCCATTCACTAGCCAAATCAAACAAAAAGAAACTATCCTCATTATCTTCATGTATTTTTGAAGTATTTTAAGTATTTCTTTTTTAAATACACCGATTTTATGTATTTAAATACTGCCCAGCCCTGTCTACATTTTATTTGCAATGTATTACATATTCTTTTAAAATTATTCATGAAAGATTAGAAAGACATTTAGTCCAAATGTACATGGTTAATCTAATTTATAGAACTTACAGAATTCACTCCACAAAATATTATTAAAGTTTGTCTCCAGTTTTCCCTCTCATGTTGGATGGGGTTTTTACCAGAACTAAGCAATATTAAAACAAAAGGCACTGATCCACATTGGAATGTTTGAAACAATGCTCGGTAACTCGCAGATTTTGTAAATGGTCAATTGTGTGAAAAAGATTAAAGAACTTGTTTTCAGCCACACAAATGTATAAAATTTGTTTACTGGCTAGCTACAGTATTTGTCCATCCTAGTTATGCAAGAGAAGCATTCGATTAAGACATTATTTTACTAAAAACTTTGGTGTGTATTGTAAGTCATAGTTGAACAGTATTAGTACATATTTATGTTAATATTATGTATATCATTCCATATAAATCTGAGCATGAATAAGAGCTTGCACTGTAACAAGTGGGCAAATACATAAGTATATATTTACTACATATCAATGTATTGACAGTATATGAATTCAATTTACACGTTTTGTATTTACAAATCTTAGTATGTTGATTCATTTCAGTGCTTTGAATCTTGGGCCAAAGGGTTTTGAGATTAATTGATAGGATCTTACTTATCTATGTTTGTATGTTATGACTAGAAAAGTTCAAGTCGATCACTCAATTGTATTTTCCTATGTTTAACTCTTACTGTTTGGTAACGGTGCACTTTATACTTTTCACATTGCAACTCACTTTAGGCTTATTGCAATATCCATATATCTGTGTGTTTTTTAATTGTCATCACTGTATGCCAATGAATTATGCTATGTTTTTGCTGCTTTTTAAAATTTCTTTTTGAATAGATTGTCAGGGTTTAAATATGTATGTAGGGAGCCAACAGAAAGTTGAATTAGTGATATTTCACAATTTTTGGATGTATGTGTTTTGTGCCTTTGTATTATGTCTTTGTATTATTCCATGTTTAATTTGAAAATAAATGTTAAAATGTGAAATCACTTTCGTTTATTTTGCATGTTTATCCTAGATTTCTTTCCCTGCCTTCAAATTCCTAAATAGTGTAACATTTATTTTGTTCTTAATTCATCTGCAAATCATATGTACTTATAAATAAATTCAAAAGTCAATATAAATAATATTGGAAGTGAAACAGAGCTGTACTCTCTTGACACCGGGGTCGTCTTCGCTACTCGTTTTGAGTGGGTCGTCGTGATTGGCTGATTCGTATTCCCGGCATATTTTTAAAGCTTCAACGCTATTGGGGCCCGCGAATGGCGGCGTCCCCCACTCTCTCTGTCGGTTCCCCCCACCATGTCAAATAAGAGCTCTCCAATATACATTGAGTGCCGTCTCTGTTATATACTCTCTGATTCCTACCATGTGGCGAGAAGCTATCATCGTCCCAGGTGGGGAAAGATCGATCACTGCCATCAAGTTATCGACCTATTTCCCTCACAAGCTGTGTAAGCAAAGTGCTGGAACGCATGGTGAATCAGCGTCTAGCCTGGACCTTGGAGCATAAAAATCTGTTGACGCCAATCCAATGCGGGTTTAGACAAAACCGATTTACCTTGGACCACCTCGTTTCGCTGGCAACAGCTATCTCTACATCGTTCGTCTTGAAACATCTAGTGGCTATATTATTTGATATAGAAAAGGCCTACGACACCACCTGGAGGTACGGCATTCTGCAAACCCTGCACTCTTGGGGATTTAAGGGGAAGCTTCCGCTCTTCCTCCAAAACTTCCTTTTGAATAGATCCTTCCGTGTTCGTGTGGGTGATAGACTTTCTCGTAGTCACCCCCTTGAAAATGGTATCCCTCAAGGATCAGTTCTGAGTGTCACTCTGCCATCGCCATCAATGGTATAGCGTCGACTGTACGAGAACCTGTTAAGGCATCGTTATTTGTGGATGACTTTGCCATCTTCTGTTCCTCCAGCAGCATCACCGTGATCCAGAGGCAACTCCAAATGGTGCTCAACAAGCTCCACGAATGGAGTACGTCAACAGGCTTTAAATTCTCTTCTACTAAATGTATCGGTTTGCATTTCTGTAGGATATACCATTTGCATAGTAATCCAGTCCTTCACTTGGCAGGGAACCCGCTTCCATTTGCAGAATCTGCCAGGTTCCTGGGGCTTACATTTGACAAGTCTCTCATCTGGCGCGCTCACATCCGTGGACTACAAACCAGATGTGTCTCTCCCCTTAATCTTCTCCGAATGCTGAATGGTACATCATGGGGTGCCGACCGCACTACCCTTTTGCGGCTGTATAGATCACTCATCCACTGAGGTTTGGACTACGGTAGTGAAGTGTATGGCTCAGCAGCTCCCTCCACTCTGCGACCCACGGTATACGCCACGCGGGTATCCGTCTAGCAACAGGCGCATACCGAACCAGCCGAATTTGAGTGCCTTCTATCCGAGGCTGGCGAGCCTTCCTTAAAACGGCGGGATATTTTATTAGCATCTTACGGAGCTAAAGTATCAGGACTCCCTAATCATCCTTGCCGCCAAATAATTATTCATCCTGAATATGAAACATATATTCTTCGAACATCGCTGCCTCAGCCTCCAGGTATTCGATTGCAAAATCTTCTGCGGGACCTTAATGTTGATCTTCCGACACCCATGAAACCCCCAAGTCACTCCATTCCTCCATGGAAACTCCTCCGCCCGAATATTGATTTCAGACTATCCAACCTGCCTAAACAAACGACTAGTCCTCTTGCTTACCAGAAACATTTTCAGGAAATGAGGGCAGCCTACCCAGATCATGTATTCTTATATACAGACGGCTCATCGTGCAATGATGCGGTGGCTTGTAGTTTTTATTGTATCAGGGTCACAAAATCATATCGGCTACATTCTCAGTGCAGTACCTTCACTGCTGAAATGTATGCAATTCTTGAAGCCCTAAAATACATCGAGTCAACGACCTTACGCCAAGTAGTTCTTTGTTCCGATTCTCTTAGCTCGTTACAAGCTGTCTCCCGTTCTTCCTCAGACTACCTGACGGAATCTATTCAAAACATCATTCATCGCCTTCTGTCTCGCCACTACGATCTAATACTGAGTTGGGTCCCAGGCCATGCGGGAATCATAGGGAACGAGTTGGCTGACCGGGCGGCAAAATCGGCAACGGAGAATACTCATGTTGATATTCCTTTCGTGCCATCGTCCGATGTTAAAGCTTCTTTAAAACGACTTATCTTTAGAGCGTGGCAAACGGAGTGGCACAATACCACCTTTAAACTAAGCGTAATAAATGATACTGTTAATCCCTGGCGCTCCTCATCCCGACCTTCTAGGCGCGAGGAAGTTATTTTAACCCGTCTGTGTATCGGACACTGTCACTTCTCCCACAGTTTCCTCATTCGAGGAGAATCTTCTCCTACCTGTGACTCGTGCAGGGTGGCTCTCTCTGTGGAACACGTCCTCCTACATTGTTTGAGATTTGATGGCAGGCGACGTAGACATGCTCTGGGCAAATCTCTACGAGAGGTGCTCGGAGATGACGATTCCGCGCTCCCAAAGCTTTTTTGTTTTTTGAGAGAATGCGGAATATACAATTTTATATGACATAGGGACATGTTTTACTGGCCCCAAATTCTGTTTTATTCTGTCTGCTTAAATATTTTATGTATAATTGAAGTGTTCTTGTTTAAGGTATGTTAAGGGACATGTTCTTTTAAATTAGTAGGCAAGTGCACCAATTACACTTTTATTAGAACTTTAATATATTTGTTTTTAGAAAACTTTGACATGGGCGCCAATGACCTTAGCAGTTGAAGCGCCCTTTAAACCTAATCAATCAATCAACGAAGGTTGGCCTACAGAACAGAAAACACGAGTGTGCCACAAGTAATGACACACCAAGTTAAAAGTGGGAATTACAGGATATTTAGGGGAGTGACAGCGGACAGCTGCTCCGATTAGTCGCCTTCTACGACGGGGAGGTCCCATGGTGCTATTCTACCAAAACCCCCGACACCACACATTATTATTAACAGATCATCAATTCTCACAAATTTATCCCGTCGAGGTGGGTTGGTCCACGTCCTGACGGGGGGATGCAGAGAAGGCTCTCAAGTGTTCCTTTCTCCATTTTTTTCATCTTCTTGCTTCTCATTTCATGTCATGTACGTTCTTTTCACTCCTTTTTCTTCCTCACTGGCCTTCTCTGTATGCTGAACGCCCACCCATGTGTTTGCCGTGCATGGCGACCCGTGTCGGAGGGAATGTGTGTCCTGGCAGTTGAGGGACCTGTTTGTTTCCCTATCTAGTCCTAGTGCTACTGTTCGCCTTGCACTAAGGAGTACGTTGATTACGTATTTTGGGGAACATTCCCTGTAGGTTCCAACACACTCGCTTTGGCCCCGGACTCTTCTAGACGGGAGGTCGGGAGCTAACCCACTCCCGATCAATCGGCTCGGACTAGGTCTTGTACTGAACTCCAGGGTGAGCGGGGGAATCCACGGCGGTGCAGCGCTGTGTTATTCCCCTACTATATCCTCGTGGCAACCCTGGCACTCCGATGGAGTGTCCCCTTGTTGGGCTCCGTGGTGGGTGGGGACCACGAGGACGAACCTATTCCATCTATATGGATACTTCACCTTTCCCCCGCCCTCTTCCGCAAGGAAGAGGAGATGTGCAGAGAGAACTATTGATTTGAATAGTTTCTTTTCTAGAGAAGAAGATCGACCCAAGATGCCTCGTTTCCTCCTCATGTCGTGCGCTGAGGAAGGTAAAACTTTTAAAACTGTAAGTGCTGTCCGTCTGGCGCGAGCCATAGAAGAGGCTTACGGGAAGCTCCAAGCGGTCGTGCGACAGAGGAACGGAACGATTCTTTTTGAAGCACGTACCGACGAGCAAATTGGAAAAATTAAAAATACAAAGCAGATTGCCGGCCTCCAGGTAGTAGTCACGGTTCATCCCACCTTGAACCTGTGCAAAGGCGTGGTAAATCACGAGGACTTTGCTTCAGAAACGGAGGAAGATCTTCTAAACTTTTTTAAGACCCATGGCGTGACTCAGGTGTACAGGATCGGAAGGAAGGAGCAGGGGAAAGTGATTCCTACTTCTACCCTGATCCTTACTTTCGACCGACCATCTCTCCCGGAAAGGATCGTCACCGCTTTCTACAACCTCCGTGTGCGGCAGTATGTGCCGAATCCTTTGCGCTGCTTCAAGTGCCAAAGGTTTGGGCATACTCAGCAGCGATGTATGTCCGTAAACGCGGTTTGCGGGAAGTGCGGATCGTCAGTTCACGACCAACAACCCTGCGACAAACCACCGCACTGTGTGAATTGCGAAGGCGATCACCGGGAAAGGGAAATCCAAAAAATAAGAGTAAGCGAAAAGGTTTCCTTCCCTGAGGCGAAGCGTAGGTTCCAAATCAGGAATCCAGTGGACCTATCACGATCGTTTTCCAGTGCTGTAAAACCTAAGTCCCCGGGGGTAGCAGCGAGTTGTCAAACTCACTGTACCCCAGCGGTAGTCTCACATTTCAGTTGTCAGGTGTCGCCGGTAGACTTCCCCGAAGATTCGGCGTGCATCCAAGGTGGGAAAATTATCATTCCCACAAAGTACCAAAAACCTGTCCAGAAACTCCACCAGACATCGACCACTTCAACTGAAACTTCTACTGAAATCGATCTTAAGCAGACACCGCCTCCCAGGAAAAATACGTCATCCAAATCCCGTCCTCCTCTTTCTGTTTCCGAGAATCATATCGGACGATCCTCCAGCTCTTGTAGATCTCGGTCACCCGTGGCCAAAAGTCGGGAAATCCCCCCGACACAGACGACCATATCCAGCAGCAGTCAGGATGACTCTGCTGTTGATGAGGAACTCCACGAGAGTTCCTCTACAACCATTCAGAAGGTGAGAAAGAAAAAAAAAGCAAGCAAAGAAATAATTTCTCATAATGGCTCTCTCATGGAACTTAAATGGTCTTCGTGCTCACTCAGAAGAATTAAGATTAATAATTTCTCGCCACAAACCATTTATAGTCTGTCTTCAGGAAACTCATCTTCTCCCTCATCATCCCCTGTCTCTTCGCGGATTTAACATCTATCGATTTGATCAAGACGACGGACTTCGTGCTCACGGCGGCGTTGCGGTACTCATCCGCGACTCCCTGTTCTCCGAGGAACACAACGTTCGAACCGACCTCCAAACAGTTTGCGTACGGGTACACCTACCATCCTTCTCTTTTACGGTGTGTAGTATATACATTCCCCCTGGCCAAGTCGTGTCACAAGAGGAACTCGAAGATGTTTTTTCTCAGTTGCCCGCCCCTTTTTTTATTGCGGGGGATTTTAATGCCCACAATCCCCTCTGGGGTGGCACGAGGACCTGCCCGAGAGGTTCTATCCTCGAAACTATTATTGACCAGCAAAACTTAATTCTTCTGAATTCCGGGAATCACACTCATTTCTCCATGGCGTCAAACTCCTTCTCGTCAATCGATCTGGCACTCTGCAGTCCATCCCTATCTACCATGGTAGAGTGGACTGTACTCGATGATCTACATGGGAGCGACCATTTTCCCATTTTGGTCCACTTTAATGTCCCTAATTTAGACGTCATCCACTCTCCTCGCTGGCTATTCCATCGAGCCGACTGGGATACATTCAGCGAGAAAATTATAATGCCAGACCACTTTTCAAATAATATCGATACCTTGGTGGCCCAATTCACCGACGCCCTTCTTCGCGCAGCCACCATTGCAATCCCGAAGTCTACGTGTCGGCCACGACGCGTCCCTGTGCCTTGGTGGAATGCTGACTGTGCCACCGCGGTGCGTGACCGAAAGCATGCACTCGCGAGGCTCAATAGGTTCCCCACCGCATCAAACCTGATCGATTTCAAAAGAAAGCGGGACAGAGCCAGATTAGTAATACGGGAAAGTAAGACCGCTTCCTGGAGAGCCTTTATTTCTTCTCTTTCTTGCCATACCCCGCCTAAAGTAGTATGGCGAAAGATCCGACAGATCGGAGGAAGATTTTCCCCACCATCTGTCCCAGGACTCCTTATTAATGGAAATCTTATTACTTCTCCAGAAGAAGTAGTTGAGGAATTGGCCTGCCATTATGAAAATACCTCCAGTTCCTTACACTACTCCCCTAGCTTCTTGAAAACGAAGAGTTGAATGGAGAAATGCAGATTGGACTTCTCAACCTGCCTGGAGGAAGATTATAACACCCCTTTCTCCATGGATGAATTTTCCTGTGCGCTCGCCCATGGGAAAGATTCTGCTCCAGGACCAGACCAGATACACAACCAAATGTTAAATCACCTGCCGGAAGAGGCACGTATTTTTCTCCTCCGTATCTTCAACAAGATTTGGATGGAGAATACCTTTCCTAGGACGTGGCGCGAAGCGATTATTATTCCTATTCCTAAAGAAGGAAAGGACAGGACAAAGCCGTCAACCTACCGCCCAATCTCGCTCACAAGCTGTATATGCAAACTTCTGGAGCGAATGGTGAACACGCGTTTGGTCTGGCACCTGGAGCAGAGAAACCTACTTACACCCATCCAATGTGGTTTCAGGAAGAACAGGTCAACCATGGACCACCTTGTCACCCTTACCACACAGATCTCCTCTGCTTTCGTGTTACGTCAACACCTGGTAGCAATTTTCTTCGATATAGAGAAAGCATATGATACTACCTGGAGGTACGGCATTCTTCGCACCATCCATTCTTGGGGCCTTAGGGGCCGGCTCCCCCTTTTTTTAGTAGCCTTTCTTTCCTCAAGATACTTCCGCGTTCGCCTTGGTGACAGGGTATCCGCCAGCCACCACTGAGAAAACGGAGTCCCTCAGGGCTCAATTCTGAGTGTCACTCTGTTTGTCATCGCTATCAATAGTATAGCGTCGATAACCCGAGAGCCGGTGAAAGCATCGCTCTTCGTTGACGACTTCGCCATTTTCTGCTCTTCCAAGAGTATTCAAGTGATAGACAATTACAACTTGTTCTCAACAAATTGCAGGAATGGAGTGATGCTACAGGTTTTAAATTCTCCGCATCAAAAACTAACTGTATGCATTTCTGCAGAATTTATCATCTTCATAACCACCCCGATCTTTTTCTTGGAAACCATCTTCTACCTTTTGTGGACTCTGCAACTTTCCTTGGGCTTACTTTCGATAAGAGCCTAACTTGGCGAAATCATATACGTAAACTGAAAAGCCGATGTGTCTCACCTCTGAACCTCCTCCGCACCCTTACAGGCAGTTCTTGGGGAGCAGACCGTGTGTGTCTCTTGCGTTTGTATAGAACCCTCATCCGCTCTATTTTGGATTATGGATGTATTGTATATGGGTCAGCGTCACCATCAACCCTCCGGCCATTAAATACCATTCACAACGCCGGTATAAGGATTAGTACAGGCGCCTACCGCACGAGTCGCATCGAATGTCTCTTGGCGGAAGCTGGAGAACCACCTCTGAGCCGAAGGCGTGATATTTTATTAGCCTCTTACGGGGCTAAAGTGTCGGGACTGGTTGACCACCCCTGTCGTCGTATAATCATCCACCCAAAGTATGAGTCCTCGTACATTCTTCGAACATCGTTACCCCATCCCCCAGGTATTAGATTAAGAAATCTTCTCCGGGAATTAAATGTAGAACTTCCCACCCCTGTGAAACCCACAAGAGACCGGATTCCCCCTTGGAAACTCCTCCGTCCCAGTATTGACTTCAGACTCTCCAATCTGCCCAAACAAACTACTAGTCCTCTGGTTTACCAGAAGCAATTTCTGGATATGAGAGAATCCTATCCGGATCATTTATTCTTATACACGGATGGTTCATCGTGCAGCGACGCGGTGGCATGTGGTTTTTACTGTATCAGGGCCACCAAATCATTTCGGCTTCACTCCAAGTGCAGTATATTCACTGCCGAAATGTATGCAATTTTTGAGGCCCTAAAATACATTGAATCAGCGACGTTGCGGCGAGTAGTTATCTGTTCTGATTCTCTCAGCTCTCTTCAAGCTGTCTCCCGTCCTTCGTCAGACTACCTGACGTTATCCGTTCAAAGCCTGATTCATCGTCTTCTGTCCCGCCGCTATGACCTGGTACTTAGTTGGGTCCCGGGCCACGTGAGTATCAGAGGGAACGAACTGGCCGACCAGGCGGCGAAATCAGCGACTCGTAAAACTCGTATCGACATCCCTTCTGTGCCATTGTCCGATGTTCAGGCTTTCTTGAAACGATCCGTGCTTAGAGCGTGGCAAACAGAGTGGCACAATAGCACTTTCAAACTAAGTGCGATAAAGAATTCTGTGTATCCCTGGCGCTCCTCATCACGGTCCTGTAGGCGCGAGGAAGTGATTTTAACCCGCCTTCGTATCGGACACTGCCATTTCTCTCACGGCTTCATTCTTCGAAATGAAACTCGCCCCATCTGTGACTCGTGCAAGACTGTTCTTTCCGTGGAACACGTCCTGCTGTACTGTAGGAAATTTGTTGGCAGTCGACGAAGACATGACCTGGGCAACTCGCTACAAGTGGTGCTCGGGGAAGACGATTCTGCGCTCTCAAAACTTTTTTGTTTTTTTGAGAGAAAGCAGAATATATAATTTTATTTGAAAGATAACAATGTTTTATGTTGTTTTTTGGCCCCTTTACAGCCAATTTTACGTTTTAACATAAATTTTACGCGCCCTTTTTCTATTTTCCTTCTGCCATTTCTACATGTGTGCCTGAAGCAGAATTCGAGCCTTCTTTTTAGCCAATGTACATGCTTTTAAACAGTGAGTAAGTTACATATGCAACACTGAATATTCTTTTCTCCAAATACTCTGGCATGGGCGCAAATGACCACAGCAGTCGAAGCGCCTTCTAAACCCTATTCAATCAATCAATCACAAATTTATTTTATGGGCAATTCAGATGCGGAAGTTGATAGGCATTATGCTCACATTCCAGCAGTGAAGCAAATCATTATCCAAGAACTACAAATGTTTCTTCATGAGAACAACGATTTAGTTAAAATGTTCAAAATAGAATTGGATCGGATGCCATCACTGCCGGTGACTAAACTCCTGCCGGTGAGCACGCAAGGTTTAATTCCCCAACAATCGACGAAGTGGTTATTGTGATTCTCGGAGAAAATTTGCAGTCTAGAGATATCGTGCTTTTTCGTCTGAACAATTAGTTGAAATGTGTGACTGAAACGCACAGGACTTATGACGCCTTACAATACTCCATAATCTTCAGGCAGGGGGAAGACTAATACCATTTTAATATCAAAATGGTCAATGAAATAACAGGTAACTAGATTAACATAATATTTACTTAATTTGTTTTGAATAAATGTTATTTATTACTGATCTTAAATATACAATGTAACTGTATTCACAAATGTCCGTAACAAAACAACCTTGAACACGCACTGGCTCTGCACTGCCTCGACAGACGAACTCGACCTCTTCTCAGTTCAAAGAGTTCTCAGATACGTACACAAATGGCGTTCCTGTCTGCATTTTTCTTTTCATACTAACACTTCCTCCAAAAGAAAAAATCAAATGAACACAAACTACACAAAATAAACTATATTTAACAGTCTGTGGACGCATTCTTCTGTATCCCAATCCTCTCACGTACTATCTCAAATCTAACCCTCTCCAGAGGTTTAGTCAGTAGATCAGCAAGCTGATTGGTTCCGTCTATGTGCTACAATTCCAGATCTCCATCCAAGAATCTCTCCCTTACATAGAAATGGCGAACTTCAATGTGCTTTGATCTGCGATGATATTCTGGATTTTTAGCTAGTTTTAGAGCACCAACATTATCGATGTAGAGCGTAGGAGATTTTTCCACAGCTTCCAGCAATTCAGATAGTAATCTTTTCAGCCAGATTAAATCCATAGTTCTTTCACTTGCTGCTATTATTTCAGCTTCTGTAGTCTACGTTGCCACTGACTTCTGCAACTGACTGGTCCACGAAACTGCTCCATCATTGAAGGTTGCATTGTCACCTGTCATTGAATGTTTTGTCTTCGTGTCACTGGCGTAGCCAGCATCACTGTAGACCTACAAACCTTGACCGTTCCTGAAGACGATTCCATAGTTCACAGTGCTCTTCAAATATCGAAATATTCTTTTCACTTGATTCCAATCAGGATTTTCCTTGGCCCGAGCTGCGATAGCCACATCAGGACGTGTAGCTGTAGTCAGGTACATTAAAGAACCTACTGCCTCACGATAAGGTACTTTGGCTGTGACCTTTTCTCCTTCATCGTTGTCCTCGCACCCAATTGGAGTAGACACTCCGTTCGACTCGGCCATTCCAAACCTTTCGTGTGTAGTCTTCTCGATCAATTGTTACTGATTGTTAAGGCGGCGATATAGCTCCTTTTTCCAATAATTTACCAATAATTCTTGTAAGCCTGTCATCTTTTTGGCAGCACTGTGGGCAAGATACCATGATTCTCTGGTTTTTAAGTCTAATTTTGATAATACTAAATGCTGTAGAATTACTTCACCTAAATCAATGTCCAATGACACTGATTTTAAACCACTCCAGTTCATGGCAATTTGAGAAATAAATGGTTTAAGGGACGATGCATTGCTCTTAACTTGTGGCAAATTGAGCAAGGCTTTGATATAAGTATCTAATATTTTCGCCTTATTTGAGTATTTTTAATTAACAATTCCCACACTCTTTGAAAATTATCCCCTGACACGCTTAAGGTACTTACTAAATTATAAGGTTCACCTTTCAAGTGTGCTAATAAATGCATGTATCTTTCAATGTTAGTAAGTGTTTTATTATTCACCATTGCGGTTAAGAAAATATCATGAAATTTTGGAAATTCATCATATAAACCACTAAAAACGGGCAACTTTACATGAGGCAAGCTTGTGTTGCTGTAATGTAATCTTTCGGTTGGAGTATCTAATGCGGAGAGACACTGACCTTTGATGTTCATAACCCTAGCCTCAACACTTTCGAAGGGGGGTTCAACTCAGCTAGTCCTTCCTGTTTTAAAATGTCATTGAATTCTGTTCTGGTATCAGCCCAAATTTCATTTACACGTTCTATGATACATTGTATATTCGACCTGCTAAGGTCTGAGAGTGATTTTAGACTCTCTTCGATTCTAGTTAATGCTGATTCTATAAATTCCCAACGCAATACTGTCTGCTTCCTCAAAGGCATTTTAAAAGGAGTTTCTACTTAGCAGAGGGGGCAATTTATGAAATCTTATGCTCTCATTGTTAACACTATGCACTGCTTTGCGGCATGTTGCCAGCGATCGCGAAAATACTTGAAAGGTCACCTTATATTGCAATATTATGCTACACCATGCAACACTACTAATAGAACACTGAAAACAATTTGCTATGCTTCCTGCCGGTTGCTGAATCCCGTGTTTCTGGCACCAATTTTGTTAAGGCGGCGATATAGCTCCTTTTTCAGATTTGGGTTATAGTTCAATTTTTTGGGAGAGCGATCATAATTTTGATTACGGCGAGACGAACTGTTCTGCTATACTCGTTCGCTCGCTCGATCTCTGAAAAGACACAGTATACCCTTCTCATTAGAAGATAGTATAATAAATGAATAAACAATCAGGGAATAAATCGTTCAACCCGTTACCTGAGTCTCACACGAAAAGCAAAGCCTTCTTTTAATCTGTATTACACAAATTTGCTCATCCATGCAGCGTTTCCCGCGAAAAGATGGCTTCTCTTTGAAAAGCTTTCTAAAAGGCGACAGGTATGCCAACCTTGCTAAGTTAAACTGTTCTCATGGAACGTTAATGCGAGCGCACTGAAGCTCGTTCACTGGGCGGAGCGACTATTTTGAAAGACCTGTTTCGCTGTTTGAATTTGTGTGAATTGAATGCTGTCATTGTTTAAAACGGAGCTCGAGTGTGTCTTTAATAATTTCCTCTGCCCCAGACTGCCTGGGACGAAACCCCAGCAAGTGCTGCCCCCTGTCGAAGACAGATGAAACTATTATGACTAGACTCTAGGACGAATGCAATTTCGACAGAAAACAAAGGAATTTTATGTACCCGCTCTTTTAGCGCCTAGCGCGCGGTTTTGGAGGGACGCGGTACGTTCAAAATGCAAATTCTGAGCTAGCAATAAAGGGCCAAAGATGGTTATTAAAAACCAATCTCCCGCCACGGAGCCAAATATGAATGAATAAGAAATGTATGTGCCAACACTGATCCTTCTTCATTTTGCTGTATTCTCATGCCCAAGAAGTTTCTGAGAGATCCTCTTGTATGAATGTGTACTGTAACATTTCCATGAATTCCCCAAGTCCTTCTATATCAGTTGCAACAACCACACCGCCAACGAAAATTGCAACATACACGTTTCCCATCTCTCTTGCGGTAGAACAGACATGGATCAGCATTACTGTTTTTAAATCCTTCATTCTTCATAAACTTCTCAAATCGTTTGTTCCAGCAGCGCGGCACTTGTTTTAGGCCATACAAACTTTTCTTCACGTAACACACTCGTTCAGTATTGTCCTCAAAACCTTCCGGTTGTTCCATATACACGTTTTCAAGCATGCCGTTCAAAAAAAGGGGTTTTGGCATGAAATTGAGCGAGCTTCATTCCAAATGCAGCAGCCACCACCAAGATTCGAATGGTTTCATCTCGTGCAACAGGGCTGAATGTCACTTCATAATCAATTCCCTGTCTTTGTACGAAACCTTTTGCGACCAATCGAGCCTTGAAGCTGTTTTTTCCGCTGTCCAATAGTTTCTGGCAGAAGACCCAGCGATTCTTCAGGATTTTTACATCTTTTGGACGTTCGACCAACACCCAGGTTTCATTTTTCTCTAAAGAATCAAATTCAAGAGCCTTCAACCACTCTTCTCTGTCAGGAGACTGCAGCACTTCAGTGTAGGAATTTGGATTCTTGTTTTCAGTGATCGATGATCCGGCCATGAAGACAAATTCTCCGCTGGTCCATCGTGTTTTCTTCGATTCACGTTTGTTTTTCCTTCCTTTTTCAGCTGGAATATCACTTCCTCCGGAGCTGGACACTGGTACAAATTCTTCAGATTCACTCCATTCTTCTTCCTTTTCATCGTCGTTGACTTCTGGCTTTGTACATCGGATGATGCAAGTTTTTCACATGCATTTTCAAGCTTGTCGGTATTGACGCGCACAATGCAAATAACTTCAGGCTTGAATCTCACATCGCGGCTCAGGACTATCTTCCTGTGAGTCGGAATCCAGACCCTGCATCCTGTCGTTTACGTATCCAATCAGATGTCCATGAGCAGCTTTATCGTCAAACTTAGAGCGGAAGTTCTTGATGAGCACGTAGCATTCTGTTTCCAAAATCTTCAAATGATTGAGACTTCCTACTGGTCGTCTATGCCACAATTCATAAGGAGACTTAGTTTCAATGGAAGACTGTAAGTGCGATTCAGGAGGTATGTGGCAGTATTGCATGCATTTGACCACAGTTCTTTTGGCAACTTGTTTGGATTCAACATGGAACGCCCGCACTCGACAATGGTTCGATTTTCACGCTCCGCAACACTATTTTGCTGTGGTGTATACGGCGCAGTAATGCAATGTTCTATGCCCCTGCTTGCTAGCAGTTCAGAGACGTCAAATTCTTTTCCTCCATCCCACCTCAGTTGCTTATAACATGTCCATTCGTCTTGGCTTTATTCAAAAACTGCTCCAAAACTGTGCATACTTCACTTTTCTGTTTCAAAAAAAGAAATCTACGATATTTGTTAAAGTCATCTTTAAAACACACATAGTAACGCGCCTTTCCAAGAGATTCAGTTGACATGGGTTCGTTTACATCGGCGTGGATTTATTCACCAGTTACTATTGGTCGATTCATTCGTTTCTTGAATGGCAACCTATGCATTTTTCCCAGTGCACAACCATCGCATAATTCTTCCTTGCCTTCGTCCACGTTGATGTTCATCTGCTTCAGGACGCTCTTCATATGTTTATGTTGATGGCCAAGCCTTTCATGGCAAACTTGCAATGTCTGCGATGATGTCACCATGTTCACTTGAACTTGTTGCGTCGGCTTCACAATGCGCATGTTCAATACATACAGACCACACATATCCTGTCACCATCTTTTTTGGCAGGATCTTCAGTGACACTATCTTCAATGCTGACACTTCGATCATCAAGTCTCGTAGAAAAGCCTTTTCTGGCAGCTGCTTTCACGGAAAATAAATAGGCACTTGCTTCAGGAACACACTGTGATAAAATAATGAATGATTTATTTTATCTAATTTACTTCACTAGCTCAGTTCTTTGGTTCTCATGCTCTCTATACAGAGAAGCCTGGAAGTCTGAAATTATTTATATTCCGAAGGAATTACATACAACGTGGCACAACAATAATTTTGTTTATTAAAAATTGAATTTGGGATTAACAATAAAAATTCTCTTGATTGCATGCATTAGGTTCACGGTACCGAATTGTCTGGCGTTGTGAAACGATGGCCCCGCAGTTCGTAGCCCCTTGACTTCCGCGCCGAAAATCCGTCTTCGCGCCGGTCGTCGCCGAAGTCGTCTGCTTCTTTCTTGCTGACTCACTTCTTGCACTATCGTTCCACAATCTATTCTCCCTATTCACGTCGAAGTCCTACTTAAATAATACAGATTACATTCGTGCCGCTACCACCACGATCCGGTCAACCACCAACCCTCTAGTCCAGCGCCCCCTCTAGCCCGTCAACAACCTTCGTTACCTAGTAACCGCGACCGCCCAGATTAAAGCGCGGCGATTGTTTTGTAATCTTTTGTATATTACAGCTCCGTCCGTCCAGATTAAGGCAAGGCGTTTGTTCTGTAATATTTTGTATATTACAATACAAAAGATTTTCAGTACGGCATTAGACCAAGCATTATTTAACGGAACAAATTTACTTACTAACTTACAAATGTTCTAACGGAACTAAGTCAATAAGGCCCTTGCTCTTGAAGAGCACACATCCATATCTGCCTCTGGCTCACATTGTTATTCGCATCATCATTTTAATGATGTGCGCATGAGTTTGATGCACAAATATTTAATTTTCGAGAAAATCGCGCAAACATGATCGTATGTTGTGATCATTGATTATGCCCGTTTTTGCGATTTGAGGCCCCGTTTCCATGATATTCGCGAAAAACGGAAAAATTTTTCGATTCTCGAATTTCACCCCAGTGTCGTGCGTTCTAGCACACATTTTTCTTAAAAATTGCACAGAAGCATACATTGAATCTTCAACATCTATTTTCTTTACTTCTTTTATTGACTTGACAAACCATTTCTTCTTTGATTGACTTGGCTTTTTTTTAGCACTTTTAAAGTCTGGTTGCAATGCCATTTCACTTTTGTGGAGACGACGTTTGTCTCTCATATGTTTATTTTCTTAGGAGATGTCACTTTGATTCCTGAAGCATGCTCTTTGACTCTTTCACTGGCCTCACATCCCATATTGAACTGGGACACTGCTGATGTCAGCAATTTCAATATTTTTTCAGGAAAGAAATGTTTCTTTGGGGCACTTGCTCCAAACAAAACTATGCAAACTTTCATTTGCATTCTGTGTTTTCCCATATACACATTCCAGTAATTCATTTTTTGCAAGCCTCTGATACATAGAAATTATTTTACAAATAACACTGGGAGACTACAGTTTTCATGTTGTATTTTCCATGTTTTGAAATTTCATTCCCATGAGCTTGATTGTAGAAGCACCATGAATTTTCTTCTTTAGGGCATTTAAAATTCAATGGGTTCAAGTCTGCTGGCATTGCATGGTATAAGGTGGCAAGTATTGCAGACTTCATCTTCTGCACATCTGGAATATTCTTCTGGATGGCATTGCGATAATTTGCTAAGACAAATAATTATGTCATCCTTTAAATTGACTTGCTTTTTACAAAGTGTAACACCCTTCACTTTCTATTCTTGGATTATTTTTGTAAGCCTGTTTTAAATCTTTACATCACATGTTTTATACATTCTTCTTTTCTAATAATAAAAATCGAAAACATTTTCGATTTTCGAATATGACCCCAATGTTATGCGTCCTAGCGCGGAATTTTATGGCGAATTCAGTGGTGAAGTCCGTTTTTCGATCCGACTCTTAGTTTTCGAAAAAATGGCCAAAAACATGTTCGTAAGTTGTGATCTCAAATCAAGGCCCTTTTGGCGCTACGACGCTTTGTTTCCGAGATAAACGCAAAAACGGAAAAAATTTTCGATTTTCGAATATGACCCCAATGTTATGCGTCCTAGTGCGGAATTTTATGGCGAATTCAGTGGTGAAGTCCGTTTTTTCGATCCGACTCTTAGTTTTCGAGAAAATGGCCAAAAACATGATCGTAAGTTGTGATCTCAAATCAAGGCCCTTTTGGCGCTACGACGCTTTGTTTCCGAGACAAACGCAAAAAAACGGAAAAAATTTTCGATTTTCGAATTTGACCCCAATGTTATGCGTCCTAGCGCGGAATTTTATGGCGAATTCAGTGGTGAAGTCCGTTTTTCGATCCGACTCTTAGTTTTCGAGAAAATGGCCAAAAACATGATCGTAAGTTGTGATGTCAAATCAAGGCCGTTTTGGCGCTACGACGCTTTGTTTCCGAGATAAACGCAAAAAACGGAAAAAATTTTCGATTTTCGAATATGAACCCAATGTTCCGCGTCCTAGCGCGGAATTTTATGGCGAATTCAGTGGTGAAGTCCGTTTTTCGATCCGACTCTTAGTTTTCGAAAAAATGGCCAAAAACATGTTCGAAAGTTGTGATCTCAAATCAAGGCCCTTTTGGCGCTACGACGCTTTGTTTCCGAGAAAAACGCAAAAAACGGAAAAAATTTTCGATTTTCGAATATGACCCCAATGTTATGCGTCCTAGTGCGGAATTTTATGGCGAATTCAGTGGTGAAGTCCGTTTTTCGATCCGACTCTTAGTTTTCGAGAAAATGGCCAAAAACATGATCGTAAGTTGTGATCTCAAATCAAGGCCCTTTTGGCGCTACGACGCTTTGTTTCCGAGATAAACGCAAAAAACGGAAAAAATTTTCGATTTTCGAATTTGACCCCAATGTTATGCGTCCTAGCGCGGAATTTTATGGCGAATTCAGTGGTGAAGTCCGTTTTTCGATCCGACTCTTAGTTTTCGAGAAAATGGCCAAAAACATGATCGTAAGTTGTGATCTCAAATCAAGGCCCTTTTGGCGCTACGACGCTTTGTTTCCGAGATAAACGCAAAAAACGGAAAAAATTTTCGATTTTCGAATATGACCCCAAAGTTATGCGTCCTAGCGCGGAATTTTATGGCGAATTCAGTGGTGAAGTCCGTTTTTCGATCCGACTCTTAGTTTTCGAGAAAATGGCCAAAAACATGATCGTAAGTTGTGATCTCAAATCAAGGCCCTTTTGGCGCTACGACGCTTTGTTTCCGAGATAAACGCAAAAAACGGAAAAAATTTTCGATTTTCGAATTTGACCCCAATGTTATGCGTCCTAGCGCGGAATTTTATGGCGAATTCAGTGGTGAAGTCCGTTTTTCGATCCGACTCTTAGTTTTCGAGAAAATGGCCAAAAACATGATCGTAAGTTGTGATCTCAAATCAAGGCCCTTTTGGCGCTACGACGCTTTGTTTCCGAGATAAACGCTAAAAACGGAAAAAATTTTCGATTTTCGAATATGACCCCAATGTTATGCGTCCTAGCGCGGAATTTTATGGCGAATTCAGTGGTGAAGTCCGTTTTTCGATCCGACTCTTAGTTTTCGAGAAAATGGCCAAAAACATGATCGTAAGTTGTGATCTCAAATCAAGGCCCTTTTGGCGCTACGACGCTTTGTTTCCGAGATAAACGCAAAAAACGGAAAAAAATTTTCGATTTTCGAATATGACACCAATGTTATGCGTCCTAGCGCGGAATTTTATGGCGAATTCAGTGGTGAAGTCCGTTTTTCGATCCGACTCTTAGTTTTCGAGAAAATGGCCAAAAATATGATCGTAAGTTGTGATCTCAAATCAAGGCCCTTTTGGCGCTACGACGCTTTGTTTCCGAGATAAACGCAAAAAACGGAAAAAATTTTCGATTTTCGAATATGACCCCAAAGTTATGCGTCCTAGCGCGGAATTTTATGGCGAATTCAGTGGTGAAGTCCGTTTCTCGATCCGACTCTTAGTTTTCGAGAAAATGGCCAAAAACATGATCGTAAGTTGTGATCTCAAATCAAGGCCCTTTTGGCGCTACGACGCTTTGTTTCCGAGATAAACGCAAAAAACGGAAAAAATTTTCGATTTTCGAATTTGACCCCAATGTTATGCGTCCTAGCGCGGAATTTTATGGCGAATTAAGTGGTGAAGTCCGTTTTTCGATCCGACTCTTAGTTTTCGAGAAAATGGCCAAAAACATGATCGTAAGTTGTGATCTCAAATCAAGGCCCTTTTGGCGCTACGACGCTTTGTTTCCGAGATAAACGCAAAAAACGGAAAAAATTTTCGATTTTCGAATATGACCCCAATGTTATGCGTCCTAGCGCGGAATTTTATGGCGAATTAAGTGGTGAAGTCCGTTTTTCGATCCGACTCTTAGTTTTCGAGAAAATGGCCAAAAACATGATCGTAAGTTGTGATCTCAAATCAAGGCCCTTTTGGCGCTACGACGCTTTGTTTCCGAGATAAACGCAAAAAACGGAAAAAATTTTCGATTTTCGAATTTGACCCCAATGTTATGCGTCCTAGCGCGGAATTTTATGGCGAATTCAGTGGTGAAGTCCGTTTTTCGATCCGACTCCTAGTTTTCGAGAAAATGGCCAAAAACATGATCGTAAGTTGTGATCTCAAATCAAGGCCCTTTTGGCGCTACGACGCTTTGTTTCCGAGATAAACGCAAAAAACGGAAAAAATTTTCGATTTTCGAATATGACCCCAAAGTTATGCGTCCTAGCGCGGAATTTTATGGCGAATTCAGTGGTGAAGTCCGTTTTTCGATCCGACTCTTAGTTTTCGAGAAAATGGCCAAAAACATGATCGTAAGTTGTGATGTCAAATCAAGGCCGTTTTGGCGCTACGACGCTTTGTTTCCGAGATAAACGCAAAAAACGGAAAAAATTTTCGATTTTCGAATATGAACCCAATGTTCCGCGTCCTAGCGCGGAATTTTATGGCGAATTCAGTGGTGAAGTCCGTTTTTTCGATCCGACTCTTAGTTTTCGAAAAATGGCCAAAAACATGTTCGAAAGTTGTGATCTCAAATCAAGGCCCTTTTGGCGCTACGACGCTTTGTTTCCGAGATAAACGCAAAAAACGGAAAAAATTTTCGATTTTCGAATATGACCCCAATGTTATGCGTCCTAGTGCGGAATTTTATGGCGAATTCAGTGGTGAAGTCCGTTTTTTCGATCCGACTCTTAGTTTTCGAGAAAATGGCCAAAAACATGATCGTAAGTTGTGATCTCAAATCAAGGCCCTTTTGGCGCTACGACGCTTTGTTTCCGAGATAAACGCAAAAAAACGGAAAAAATTTTCGATTTTCGAATTTGACCCCAATGTTATGCGTCCTAGCGCGGAATTTTATGGCGAATTCAGTGGTGAAGTCCGTTTTTCGATCCGACTCTTAGTTTTCGAGAAAATGGCCAAAAACATGATCGTAAGTTGTGATCTCAAATCAAGGCCCTTTTGGCGCTACGACGCTTTGTTTCCGAGATAAACGCTAAAAACGGAAAAAATTTTCGATTTTCGAATATGACACCAATGTTATGCGTCCTAGCGCGGAATTTTATGGCGAATTCAGTGGTGAAGTCCGTTTTTCGATCCGACTCTTAGTTTTCGAGAAAATGGCCAAAAATATGATCGTAAGTTGTGATCTCAAATCAAGGCCCTTTTGGCGCTACGACGCTTTGTTTCCGAGATAAACGCAAAAAACGGAAAAAATTTTCGATTTTCGAATATGACCCCAAAGTTATGCGTCCTAGCGCGGAATTTTATGGCGAATTCAGTGGTGAAGTCCGTTTCTCGATCCGACTCTTAGTTTTCGAGAAAATGGCCAAAAACATGATCGTAAGTTGTGATCTCAAATCAAGGCCCTTTTGGCGCTACGACGCTTTGTTTCCGAGATAAACGCAAAAAACGGAAAAAATTTTCGATTTTCGAATTTGACCCCAATGTTATGCGTCCTAGCGCGGAATTTTATGGCGAATTAAGTGGTGAAGTCCGTTTTTCGATCCGACTCTTAGTTTTCGAGAAAATGGCCAAAAACATGATCGTAAGTTGTGATCTCAAATCAAGGCCCTTTTGGCGCTACGACGCTTTGTTTCCGAGATAAACGCAAAAAAACGGAAAAAATTTTCGATTTTCGAATATGACCCCAATGTTATGCGTCCTAGCGCGGAATTTTATGGCGAATTAAGTGGTGAAGTCCGTTTTTCGATCCGACTCTTAGTTTTCGAGAAAATGGCCAAAAACATGATCGTAAGTTGTGATCTCAAATCAAGGCCCTTTTGGCGCTACGACGCTTTGTTTCCGAGATAAACGCAAAAAACGGAAAAAATTTTCGATTTTCGAATTTGACCCCAATGTTATGCGTCCTAGCGCGGAATTTTATGGCGAATTCAGTGGTGAAGTCCGTTTTTCGATCCGACTCTAGTTTTCGAGAAAATGGCCAAAAACATGATCGTAAGTTGTGATCTCAAATCAAGGCCCTTTTGGCGCTACGACGCTTTGTTTCCGAGATAAACGCAAAAAACGGAAAAAATTTTCGATTTTCGAATATGACCCCAAAGTTATGCGTCCTAGCGCGGAATTTTATGGCGAATTCAGTGGTGAAGTCCGTTTTTCGATCCGACTCTTAGTTTTCGAGAAAATGGCCAAAAACATGATCGTAAGTTGTGATGTCAAATCAAGGCCGTTTTGGCGCTACGACGCTTTGTTTCCGAGATAAACGCAAAAAACGGAAAAAATTTTCGATTTTCGAATATGAACCCAATGTTCCGCGTCCTAGCGCGGAATTTTATGGCGAATTCAGTGGTGAAGTCCGTTTTTCGATCCGACTCTTAGTTTTCGAAAAATGGCCAAAAACATGTTCGAAAGTTGTGATCTCAAATCAAGGCCCTTTTGGCGCTACGACGCTTTGTTTCCGAGATAAACGCAAAAAACGGAAAAAATTTTCGATTTTCGAATATGACCCCAATGTTATGCGTCCTAGTGCGGAATTTTATGGCGAATTCAGTGGTGAAGTCCGTTTTTTCGATCCGACTCTTAGTTTTCGAGAAAATGGCCAAAAACATGATCGTAAGTTGTGATCTCAAATCAAGGCCCTTTTGGCGCTACGACGCTTTGTTTCCGAGATAAACGCAAAAAACGGAAAAAATTTTCGATTTTCGAATTTGACCCCAATGTTATGCGTCCTAGCGCGGAATTTTATGGCGAATTCAGTGGTGAAGTCCGTTTTTCGATCCGACTCTTAGTTTTCGAGAAAATGGCCAAAAACATGATCGTAAGTTGTGATCTCAAATCAAGGCCCTTTTGGCGCTACGACGCTTTGTTTCCGAGATAAACGCTAAAAACGGAAAAAATTTTCGATTTTCGAATATGACCCCAATGTTATGCGTCCTAGCGCGGAATTTTATGGCGAATTCAGTGGTGAAGTCCGTTTTTCGATCCGACTCTTAGTTTTCGAGAAAATGGCCAAAAACATGATCGTAAGTTGTGATCTCAAATCAAGGCCCTTTTGGCGCTACGACGCTTTGTTTCCGAGATAAACGCAAAAAAACGGAAAAAATTTTCGATTTTCGAATATGACACCAATGTTATGCGTCCTAGCGCGGAATTTTATGGCGAATTCAGTGGTGAAGTCCGTTTTTTCGATCCGACTCTTAGTTTTCGAGAAAATGGCCAAAAATATGATCGTAAGTTGTGATCTCAAATCAAGGCCCTTTTGGCGCTACGACGCTTTGTTTCCGAGATAAACGCAAAAAACGGAAAAAATTTTCGATTTTCGAATATGACCCCAAAGTTATGCGTCCTAGCGCGGAATTTTATGGCGAATTCAGTGGTGAAGTCCGTTTCTCGATCCGACTCTTAGTTTTCGAGAAAATGGCCAAAAACATGATCGTAAGTTGTGATCTCAAATCAAGGCCCTTTTGGCGCTACGACGCTTTGTTTCCGAGATAAACGCAAAAAACGGAAAAAATTTTCGATTTTCGAATTTGACCCCAATGTTATGCGTCCTAGCGCGGAATTTTATGGCGAATTAAGTGGTGAAGTCCGTTTTTCGATCCGACTCTTAGTTTTCGAGAAAATGGCCAAAAACATGATCGTAAGTTGTGATCTCAAATCAAGGCCCTTTTGGCGCTACGACGCTTTGTTTCCGAGATAAACGCAAAAAAACGGAAAAAATTTTCGATTTTCGAATATGACCCCAATGTTATGCGTCCTAGCGCGGAATTTTATGGCGAATTAAGTGGTGAAGTCCGTTTTTCGATCCGACTCTTAGTTTTCGAGAAAATGGCCAAAAACATGATCGTAAGTTGTGATCTCAAATCAAGGCCCTTTTGGCGCTACGACGCTTTGTTTCCGAGATAAACGCAAAAAACGGAAAAAATTTTCGATTTTCGAATTTGACCCCAATGTTATGCGTCCTAGCGCGGAATTTTATGGCGAATTCAGTGGTGAAGTCCGTTTTTCGATCCGACTCCTAGTTTTCGAGAAAATGGCCAAAAACATGATCGTAAGTTGTGATCTCAAATCAAGGCCCTTTTGGCGCTACGACGCTTTGTTTCCGAGATAAACGCAAAAAAACGGAAAAAATTTTCGATTTTCGAATATGACCCCAAAGTTATGCGTCCTAGCGCGGAATTTTATGGCGAATTCAGTGGTGAAGTCCGTTTTTCGATCCGACTCTTAGTTTTCGAGAAAATGGCCAAAAACATGATCGTAAGTTGTGATGTCAAATCAAGGCCCGTTTTGGCGCTACGACGCTTTGTTTCCGAGATAAACGCAAAAAACGGAAAAAATTTTCGATTTTCGAATATGAACCCAATGTTCCTGCGTCCTAGCGCGGAATTTTATGGCGAATTCAGTGGTGAAGTCCGTTTTTCGATCCGACTCTTAGTTTTCGAAAAATGGCCAAAAACATGTTCGAAAGTTGTGATCTCAAATCAAGGCCCTTTTGGCGCTACGACGCTTTGTTTCCGAGATAAACGCAAAAAACGGAAAAAATTTTCGATTTTCGAATATGACCCCAATGTTATGCGTCCTAGTGCGGAATTTTATGGCGAATTCAGTGGTGAAGTCCGTTTTTCGATCCGACTCTTAGTTTTCGAGAAAATGGCCAAAAACATGATCGTAAGTTGTGATCTCAAATCAAGGCCCTTTTGGCGCTACGACGCTTTGTTTCCGAGATAAACGCAAAAAACGGAAAAAATTTTCGATTTTCGAATATGACCCCAATGTTATGCGTCCTAGCGCGGAATTTTATGGCGAATTCAGTGGTGAAGTCCGTTTTTCGATCCGACTCTTAGTTTTCGAGAAAATGGCCAAAAACATGATCGTAAGTTGTGATCTCAAATCAAGGCCCTTTTGGCGCTACGACGCTTTGTTTCCGAGATAAACGCAAAAAACGGAAAAAATTTTCGATTTTCGAATATGACCCCAATGTTATGCGTCCTAGCGCGGAATTTTATGGCGAATTCAGTGGTGAAGTCCGTTTTTCGATCCGACTCTTAGTTTTCGAGAAAATGGCCAAAAACTATGATCGTAAGTTGTGATCTCAAATCAAGGCCCTTTTGGCGCTACGACGCTTTGTTTCCGAGATAAACGCAAAAAACGGAAAAAATTTTCGATTTTCGAATTGACCCCAATGTTATGCGTCCTAGCGCGGAATTTTATGGCGAATTCAGTGGTGAAGTCCGTTTTTCGATCCGACTCTTAGTTTTCGAGAAAATGGCCAAAAACATGATCGTAAGTTGTGATCTCAAATCAAGGCCCTTTTGGCGCTACGACGCTTTGTTTCCGAGATAAACGCTAAAAACGGAAAAAATTTTCGATTTTCGAATATGACCCCAATGTTATGCGTCCTAGCGCGGAATTTTATGGCGAATTCAGTGGTGAAGTCCGTTTTTCGATCCGACTCTTAGTTTTCGAGAAAATGGCCAAAAACATGATCGTAAGTTGTGATCTCAAATCAAGGCCCTTTTGGCGCTACGACGCTTTGTTTCCGAGATAAACGCAAAAAACGGAAAAAATTTTCGATTTTCGAATATGACCCCAATGTTATGCGTCCTAGCGCGGAATTTTATGGCGAATTCAGTGGTGAAGTCCGTTTTTCGATCCGACTCTTAGTTTTCGAGAAAATGGCCAAAAACATGATCGTAAGTTGTGATCTCAAATCAAGGCCCTTTTGGCGCTACGACGCTTTGTTTCCGAGATAAACGCAAAAAACGGAAAAAATTTTCGATTTTCGAATATGACCCCAAGTTATGCGTCCTAGCGCGGAATTTTATGGCGAATTCAGTGGTGAAGTCCGTTTCTCGATCCGACTCTTAGTTTTCGAGAAAATGGCCAAAAACATGATCGTAAGTTGTGATCTCAAATCAAGGCCCTTTTGGCGCTACGACGCTTTGTTTCCGAGATAAACGCAAAAAAACGGAAAAAATTTTCGATTTTCGAATTTGACCCCAATGTTATGCGTCCTAGCGCGGAATTTTATGGCGAATTCAGTGGTGAAGTCCGTTTTTCGATCCGACTCTTAGTTTTCGAGAAAATGGCCAAAACATGATCGTAAGTTGTGATCTCAAATCAAGGCCCTTTTGGCGCTACGACGCTTTGTTTCCGAGATAAACGCAAAAAAACGGAAAAAATTTTCGATTTTCGAATATGACCCCAATGTTATGCGTCCTAGCGCGGAATTTTATGGCGAATTAAGTGGTGAAGTCCGTTTTTCGATCCGACTCTTAGTTTTCGAGAAAATGGCCAAAACATGATCGTAAGTTGTGATCTCAAATCAAGGCCCTTTTGGCGCTACGACGCTTTGTTTCCGAGATAAACGCAAAAAACGGAAAAAAATTTTCGATTTTCGAATTTGACCCCAATGTTATGCGTCCTAGCGCGGAATTTTATGGCGAATTCAGTGGTGAAGTCCGTTTTTTCGATCCGACTCCTAGTTTTCGAGAAAATGGCCAAAAACATGATCGTAAGTTGTGATCTCAAATCAAGGCCCTTTTTGGCGCTACGACGCTTTGTTTCGAGATAAACGCAAAAAAACGGAAAAAATTTTCGATTTTCGAATATGACCCCAAAGTTATGCGTCCCTAGCGCGGAATTTTATGGCGAATTCAGTGGTGAAGTCCGTTTTTCGATCCGACTCTTAGTTTTCGAGAAAATGGCCAAAAACATGATCGTAAGTTGTGATGTCAAATCAAGGCCGTTTTGGCGCTACGACGCTTTGTTTCCGAGATAAACGCAAAAAAACGGAAAAAAATTTTCGATTTTCGAATATGAACCCAATGTTCCGCGTCCTAGCGCGGAATTTTATGGCGAATTCAGTGGTGAAGTCCGTTTTTCGATCCGACTCTTAGTTTTCGAGAAAATGGCCAAAAACATGATCGTAAGTTGTGATCTCAAATCAAGGCCCTTTTGGCGCTACGACGCTTTGTTTCCGAGATAAACGCAAAAAACGGAAAAAATTTTCGATTTTCGAATATGACCCCAATGTTATGCGTCCTAGCGCGGAATTTTATGGCGAATTCAGTGGTGAAGTCCGTTTTTCGATCCGACTCTTAGTTTTTCGAGAAAATGGCCAAAAACATGATCGTAAGTTGTGATCTCAAATCAAGGCCCTTTTGGCGCTACGACGCTTTGTTTCCGAGATAAACGCAAAAAAACGGAAAAAATTTTCGATTTTCGAATTTGACCCCAATGTTATGCGTCCTAGCGCGGAATTTTATGGCGAATTCAGTGGTGAAGTCCGTTTTTTCGATCCGACTCTTAGTTTTCGAGAAAATGGCCAAAAACATGATCGTAAGTTGTGATCTCAAATCAAGGCCCTTTTGGCGCTACGACGCTTTGTTTCCGAGATAAACGCAAAAAACGGAAAAAATTTTCGATTTTCGAATATGACCCCAAAGTTATGCGTCCTAGCGCGGAATTTTATGGCGAATTCAGTGGTGAAGTCCGTTTTTCGATCCGACTCTTAGTTTTCGAGAAAATGGCCAAAAACATGATCGTAAGTTGTGATCTCAAATCAAGGCCCTTTTGGCGCTACGACGCTTTGTTTCCGAGATAAACGCAAAAAACGGAAAAAATTTTCGATTTTCGAATATGACCCAATGTTATGCGTCCTAGCGCGGAATTTTATGGCGAATTCAGTGGTGAAGTCCGTTTTCGATCCGACTCTTAGTTTTCGAGAAAATGGCCAAAAACATGATCGTAAGTTGTGATCTCAAATCAAGGCCCTTTGGCGCTACGACGCTTTGTTTCCGAGATAAACGCAAAAAACGGAAAAAATTTTCGATTTTCGAATATGACCCCAATGTTATGCGTCCTAGCGCGGAATTTTATGGCGAATTCAGTGGTGAAGTCCGTTTTTCGATCCGACTCTTAGTTTTCGAGAAAATGGCCAAAAACATGATCGTAAGTTGAGATTTCAAATCAAGGCCCTTTTGGCGCTACGACGCTTTGTTTCCGAGATAAACGCAAAAAACGGAAAAAATTTTCGATTTTCGAATTGACCCCAATGTTATGCGTCCTAGCCCGGAAATTTTATGGCGAATTCAGTGGTGAAGTCCGTTTTTTCGATCCGACTCTTAGTTTTCGAGAAAATGGCCAAAAACATGATCGTAAGTTGTGATCTCAAATCAAGGCCCTTTTGGCGCTACGACGCTTTGTTTCCGAGATAAACGCAAAAAACGGAAAAAATTTTCGATTTTCGAATATGACCCCAATGTTATGCGTCCTAGCGCGGAATTTTATGGCGAATTCAGTGGTGAAGTCCGTTTTTCGATCCGACTCCTAGTTTTCGAGAAAATGGCCAAAAACATGATCGTAAGTTGTGATCTCAAATCAAGGCCCTTTTGGCGCTACGACGCTTT
>JAHLJT010002406.1:189068684-189215764 GCA_031308135.1 Acheta domesticus
TTGAGGGGGCTTAATTATTTGGCGACCATGAACGGCTGCTCCGAAAGTCCAAATCACTTGCTCAACGTGAGGAGAACATAACTCAGGTCTACTCGCTTGGCTACTCGCTAGGAGTGAGAGGGGGTTACACAGGAACGTTACAACCTAACCCTGAAATCGAGAAAGGTCTTACACAGGGATGCAGTTATTGAATGAAAAGAATTGTCTTAACATATTAACAAAAGAATAATTTATTGACTCATTAATTAAACCAGAAGGTCCAAACATTAAATCAAACTACTTGTAAAATGATCTGATAAATCAGATTAAACTTAACTTGGATTAAAAGTTTCAATTGAAAGTTGAAATGTTAAAATGAACCACTTGCATAATGATCTGACAATTCAGATCAAGCTCAACTTGAATTACATTACAATGACAGAAGAAAAATGAACAAACGATGAATTTCAATTTTCCATAAGGTTTATCAACCAAAAAATACTTTAGGCAGTTCTCATACGGCTGCACCTACACCTCGTCCATACCAGAGTGATGTAGGCCATGGCGGAGATTTCCACGCAAGCTGTAGCCGTCTGTGCTGCTCAGAAGCCGGGCGTCCTGCTCCCGGTAGGGCTGGTGGCGTACAGAGAGCGAGCCTAGCTCGCACGACCTTTTCTTAGCGTCCAAGGATCAGGAGAGGGGATGGCGCCGGCGTGGCGCGTTCCGGCGGATGTTTGTGTGCCTACCCGAGATTACTCTCGGGCTCTCAAGAAATTGCCTTATATGGTGATGTTTTCCCTACGTCCGGCCCAGTTCTTTGTTCTGAGGCGGGTGACGCAATGGTCGGCTGACTGTGACCACCAATGACAAATCTGAGGGATCGAGGGATCGGTCACTTCGTGACATTACCCCCCGGCAAAAGTTGCCTGGTCCCACAGGCAATCCTGTGAACCATCATGGACGACTAAGGCGAATTGTAAATAAATCCAAATTGTTCTGTGTAGGAGCAAAAATGCGAATATGTAAAATTGTAAGGGCATGGCTAGTAACACAAAGTCCAATGCCGAATCGTGTTAGAAGGTCGGAGAACATCCGATGCAAGTGAAGCAAACAAATTGAAAATTAACAATTAAACAAGTATAGTGCGTGTACAATAAAAATGTAAACATGTTAAATTGCGAAAAAAAATCGAATTATAGTAAAATGAACAACTTAAAAGTTGGAAATGAGTCAATGCAGTAAAAATTAAAATTTTCAATACAATGAGTCAATAACCAAAAGTGAAGTGTACATAAGTAAAAAATTAAATGAAAACGAAATACAAAAACGCAAACTAAAAATGGGTTGAATGGGGAGGGAGGGTACAAATATCAATACCAGGGAAATGCACTCAAAAATTGGGATATGGTGACTGCCGCTGGTCCTGAGCATAAGCGCTCACATATCAATTTAAAAGGGGCACAAATACAAAGTCATACATAAACTAAAGATTCAGAAAATGTAAATATTTACGCTGACGCGCGAGTGCAGGTTGGGTTGTCTTTGGGAATAGACACAAACACAATAATAAAATGTAGCATGTTTATCTGCAACAGATTAAACATAAATTAAACACAAGTAAATGTGCAGGGAAGGGGAAGCAATTGCGTTTCTGTGGGAGTATCAGACACGAACCAAGGTGACCAGCACAGGTGAGCATAATGGGTGCTCCGATACATGGCACATAGGTAATGGAAACAACAAAAACAAAATACAATGAAGCACATAATTAGTATTTGGACTTAAGTACAGCTGTTATACTATAAAAACAAACAAAAGAACTCTTGAAATAAAACGTGTTATGTAAAAACAAAATGTAAGTATAATATGTTGAAGCAGAACACAGTAACCGCTATCCCGTAAACGGAATTCATTATCCGATATTAATACTACAAAAGCTGCAAAAGTGCAGGATATGTCGCAACGCGACTGAACATTGAAACGCGGGAAAAACCCAATAAATCCTACGGTCCCGCTCGTAGGTGGGTGGATACATAATCCATGAATGTAGAGTGTGTCATAAGACGGCAAGGAAGGGCGTCTTAGAGGACACGGAAAGTTATCCCATATTTTTTCCGTGAAAGTGTATCTTGAACACTAACAGAGGGATTTTCTAAGGATGCCCAATTTATCCTGGTTCGGAGCACTGCATTAATTTGGTTTTCCACTCCACGAATCAAAAAGGTATCGAGTAGCACAAAACCGCAATACCCGCCGAACCGCAATAATAAAAAGTTACACGAAGCTCACGGGGCGCGAGGCGTGTCCGAAAGTGGGATAACAAAGTGATGATAAATGCAACATGAAGGATGTGAAACCACATAGGGAAAGGTGAGGGTCAACAAAAATGTACAAACGTGAATTGATAAAAAAAAAGCGTATAATCCCCAAATAACAATATAAAGCGATAAAATCTTAAATTCTTCGTAATGGCTCGTACATATGATCGCTAGGACGAAGTGCGGACATAGGCATATAATCATTATTCGTATTAGGAATATGACGAGGGACGTTTCGAGGCGGTCGAGGCAAAGTAGGGATGGGTGGTGGTGGACCCTGGGGTGGGGGAGGTGAACAAGGAGGATTTGGTGATGACACCAATGGCCGCGATGAGCCTTCATTTGAGGGTATCAAATAGGTGCGTTGGGCAGTTAGTTGGGCGGATAAGGGTGGTCTAGGAGGCACGAGATGATCGTAGACGAGAAAGGTTATAAAATAAATGAGAGGTAGATGAACCAAAATGGTAACATACGAGAGAAGTATAATGATCCATAAAGGAATAGTGTTTGAGGGGTGAGAGTCTTCATACGTCCAAGTGATGTCTAACTGCGAGGCAGAGTGTGCGAAAACAGGGTATTGATTTGATAAATAGGGCGGCAGGACTAGATGATCATAAGATGTCCATGCTGCTGGAAATTCATTAATTATAGATGGTGCAATCTTCAACGAAGTACAAGGCAACCGTGTTGATAACAAGGTAACGTTCGCCGAAGAAACTTGACAATCGCATCCAGCTGTAACTCGTAAAGTGCCCAGAAAAACTTGAGGTTCAATGTGCAAGTTGTAAGTAGGACAGGATATTGTTAATCCTTGGGAAACATGAGTAATAGTGTGAAATTCATTATCCAATGATTGTGTAATGGGTCCGCCTAAGTGTATGTGACAAGAAAAAGGACAAATTTTCCGCAAGTGAGTTACAGGACCACCTTTAAGAAGAAACTGAAAACACCTAAGTCCGGCATGGGCTGTCGGAGGGGTGTTTTGTAACCAACAAAGACTTTTGGTCGAAGAATCACAGCTTAACAATCGCGCAACGCCTTCGTTGGGAAAATAGGCGATGTCATGAGGCGAGTAAGCCAACATGCACGTTTGATTCTCTTTCCATGCAAATGGAGTGGGATTAAACCGTAAGATTACGTGATGTCCGTAATCAACGTGGATTATGGGAATATAGGCGATCAACAGCAAATGGGTGGCTGTGAAAATGCAATCATAAATTGCCAACGAATAATATTGTAAGATATTCGTAATGGGTACCGCCAATCGATAACCTGATCGTTCTAACGTCCTAGACAGCGATCGTAACTCCGAACCTAAAGTATTAGGCGTAATAAGCGTGGGGTGAAGTTTCTTTACCTGGCACGCACTGAGCCAAGCATGATTTGCAACGAAATTAATAAAAAAGGAAGAGGTACCACCTACTCGGTCCTCAGCATAATCGGCAAAATAAGTGAAATTTGTTGCTGTGAGATTAACCCAATGGTCAGACGAAAACCTTTTCTTGATTTCGTCTCCTAGTTGAGTTCCGTTCAGTGTTGTAAATAGGTGTCTAACATGATCTTTTAAATTTCGTGAGGTTGGTGCACTAAGTGAATCCCATAGCGAGGGGTTCTGATCTCCAAATGAGGACGATTGGGCAAACCATCTTTGTCGTATCTTATAATCTTCTTTAATGAGTGAACATGTTGGGCTTGACAACGACTTGTTTCGAGATGTGGCTATCTCAATATATTGACGGGGGAAAATGTTCAACCAGAAGGCTAGCGGGTAGCTATCCTCGTAAGTCTGGATTCCCGGAATTTTCAAAAAATCTGCGGCTGCCGATATGGTGCTAGCCATGGAGGGCGGGGAGAGATCAGCATTAAACTCGGCCCTCCCTTCTTGACCTTGGACTATGCTTCCTATGGATTTCGCGGTTCCCACAAACCCGCATGAAGAGGTGGCGAATGCCACAAGGATGAGTGTCCAAATCATCCCTGACAGCAAACAACCACACCCTCAGTAGTATTGTTCAAAGGTGGACAATCTTTGAGACAATACTGAGCGGAAGGCGCGACCTCCCTTAATAACCTCCGGAGGAAAATACTCGCCCCCACACAAGCGACTTACAGAGAAAGACCCCTAACCATGAACAGGTGGCGCTCGCGATTTTCCCTGTAACCCAGCGGGAATACAATTTTACCTGAGTCCCGGGAATCACTTTTAACAAAACTAATCAGGGTAGAACACAGGCCCATGGGACTTAAACACAAGAAAGCACACATGGCACACGGCTCATGGCGTCCTGCGCGTGGGACTTTGAAACAGGCAACTGCCGACGCGACTTCAAATAGCTGGGCCGAAACACCGAATTGTACAAACCCGAGTACGTAGCAAAATTCAAAATTGGCGATCTCGCTCCCCACGAGTTTCCAATATCAGGTTAAAGAAAATTTACATAATCCATAGGGCCAAGGCCAAGTGCTACGCGCGGATCTCCGCGTCCTCCGCTAGCTCGCATCAATCTTAAGTATGACAATTAGCAAAAGCAAAATCTATGAAATAGTATTACCTCCGGTGCCGCGTGGAAGTGTACGAGGTGGCACTTCAATTGGAGGGGATACGGTGACCGGGCACGCTGATCCTTGGTTCAGAAGCAGTATGCCCGTTTCAGTGCGTTGTCCGGATTCGGCCGCACTAAGTTCCCTGCGGCCAGTACGAATCAAAGTAAGGAAATGACGTAACGCGCGATAAACCAGCCAAAAAGCAAGAATAGTTACAGAGACAACAACTGTAACAGCCAGGACATCTCCTACAATCTGATATGGAGTATTGTCCGCCAACACAGCGGGAATCGGAAGCTGCAACGCGAGAGGATAAAGTCTAAGTTTAATAGAAAGCCAAATAATAGCAAGCGTTAGAAGTACATTCCAAAACAAATAAATCAATGACCCCAATTGAGGATGGTCCAAAACAATATTACGATTAGGTATCGAAGCTATCAAGTGTGGTGAAGACAAAGGAGTAGTTAAATTTATGTGAGGGGCCAAAATGGTCCAATTATCTTTAAGGCATTCTTTAATTGTTTGAAACTGGGGTGTTTTCTCTAGATCGAAAGGGTCGATACGTAAAGTATCGAGGGTCGACCACGAGGCGGGAAGCAAGCGCATCGTTTTTAAGTTAAGTTTTAGCTACTGAGTTACAAGGGAAACGCTGAGGGATTAAAATTTGCTTTTTCCCCCACAGCTGACAATGACACGGGACTTCAACGAATAGGACTCCAGGAGTTCCTTCCGGCTCTCTCGGAATCGTTATCGCATGATCCAAACAGAATAGTTTAAGCGGATACTCAGGATGCGTGGACGATGTACTGGTCCTGCTGGAGCTGACCAATACGCATAGAAGAACTTAGTTGACAAGAAAACAAACATTATTAGTAATAGAAGCAGGAGACGCATCAACTAGCATAGCTTCGGCACAGGTACTTCCGAAAGCTGCGGCTGCCGAGAAACGGGGCAAAAAACATAATCCATTTTCTCTGACCTGGCAGTCATACAGATTGACTCCAGTGATAATCCGAAACTCCCCGTCCTTGCGGGCTAAAATGGTAGGTTCGTGAATCAAGCTACACGTCTCTCCATGCCAAGCAAAGGGAATAGGAATTAGTTCGAAAAGAGACCAAGAATCTTGCGCTTTTCGCAATGGTACTTTAATTTTGACAACGATGTCATTTTTCGACAATAGACATTCGCAAAGAGGGAGTTTATAGTAGACAGTGATGTCATTTAATGAAATTGACAAATCAAATCCTCTTTTTGCTATTTTCTTTGAAGAGAAATAAGACTGTCCATGAGAAAGGAGGCTGGGAGTATCGCGGCAGGAATTAAATGCCGACGGCATTGAGTTTATGACGTCAAGATGTTTGATCGTATCCAAAAGACGAAGTTTGCTGAATAGCAGACAAATAGTGTGTGTTTCGCCCACTGGGCATTGAAAAAATGAAAGTCATCGACTTCTCGTTCGACCGTAGTCGTAAGTTGGGACAAAGAATCCTTCATACCTTGGACGGCTTTAGCAACATTATTGAGAGCTAAAGCGTTTTGAGCTGAAAATTGATTTATTTGCTCAGTCATGTCAATCAGTGAGGCATGATCTTTGTCTAAAAAATTCTGTAAGAATTCAATCTGATCATTCATCGACTCTTGGGTTATTACTAACGAATCGAAATTGGCGAGTTGTTACTACTCCACAACAAAAATTGAGAAAAATCTCCCAAAAATTGTATCGATCTCTTACCTCCTAAATGAAGGAGGGGGTGAAAGATTGTATTTCGAAAGCAAGGTTTGTTCCTCGAAGGTATAAAGGTTATTTAGAAAATGTTCGTGAACCAGATTGAAAAGAGCTTTCAAAGTGAGCGAATTTGTGAGCGAGATCATGAGTAGAATTATTATCTTCCATAGGTGTATAATTAGAGAGTTTATCAAGAGGAGAAGCCGTAGTACTTCGAGAATCTAAATGATGAGTGAGTGTATAATTTGGAAGGATCGAACCTGGACTCCAGCGCATGTGGAATAAAAGAGGCGAGCTGCTTTCATACACCACTGCTGCTGGCAATGCTCTCCAGTGTATTCCAGTGGAGATTCGAATAGATGCTGCGCTGAGCTGGAACTGCAGTCCAACGAGGCAAGATAAAAACTGAAAAAATCGAAGCGAGACAACGATTAATAATAGAAGTAGTAATGCCTTCAAGAAATCATCATAACCAAGGATTGCGTGGTTCTCATTATTAGAGTAGAAACCATAACATACAAGGCGAGATCCGAGGCAAAGGAGGATCTTCAATAATCAATGGGGGTTGTGAAGTTTTCCATACAACCTGAAATAATAATCTATAAAAACGATAAGATCGATCTTTCACTAGGGCAACAACACTTTCTAATAAATATTACACAATAAAAATCTAGTTTTCCGGACACGCGTAAATTATTTTACTGAAGTAACAACTTCTTAGAACATGGCGATGCGCCAGCAAGGTCAAAGGGTATAAATATTCACTGAACAAAGGCAATAAACAAAACCGATAGCAACAAGTCAACTGGTAATGACCTGAACGAAACTGGGTCATACCATTGCTGAAAATGACAATGCGCAGCGAACAGCTGGCAGTAGCGCGGGCGGAAGTTGAGTTCCGTACGCGCAGATAAGCGTGAGTACAAGTTCCATTGAGGTATAAAGCAGAATTATTTATTCAAATGAATGTAAAAATTAGAAGATCGACGCCTAATGAAAGGAATCGCTTCCTATGACCAGGTTTCTTAGAATTAATGTACTTCTGAAATGGTACCTGAGAGCTACCACAGTGCACCATTTTTTTTTGTCATACTTGATGCGATCAATTTAAATTAGTAATTCGTCTGCATTCCTCGCAGAACAAGCAATAAAATTCGGCAGCGGCTGCTTCATTGCATGTGATTCTTCGTTCCTGGAAGGGGGAGAGGTCGAATGACCATCACATGTCGGTGTTTCGTCGGTCTTCCGAGGTTCTAAAGGTCATCATTCCATGGATCAACAAAGGGGCGCATCCGTTCTTGGTGGATGATCTGGGTGGGAAAATTTACCTCGGGGCTTATCAATTTCGGAATTCACAGGTGAAGTTTTCTTCAACACTGTATAGGGGCCTACACATTTACAAGCCAGCTTGGCCGTCCTACCCTTACTCTTAAATGGTACCGTTAACAATATCTGGTCACCTGCGTTAAATGTTTTCTGTGACCTACCTGAGTCGAATCGACTCTTATCCTTGGCAGACTGTTTGCCAAATCCTGCAATAGCCATCGCTCTGACATCCCCGACAATATCCTTAATTTTTTGTGCGCCACTCTCAGTCGGCGACACCGGAAGGGCTGCTTCCGTAGGAAGGATTGGTTTCCTAGCATAAAGAAGTTCAAAAGGAGAAAACTTTGCACTTTCGTTTTGCGCAGTGTTAATCGCGAAAGTCGCGAAGGGTACATAAACATCCCAATCCGTCTGATGGGTATTTACAAAACTAGCTAGGATTTTTACTATCTTTCCATTATTCCGCTCTACCAATCCGTTACATTGCGGGTGGTCAGAAGTCGTATAGGTTGACTTCGATCCCAACAACGCTAAAATCTCTTGAACAAGTGCACTTCGAAATACCTGACCTCTATCCGATAAAATCTGACGCGGGAGCTCCATGTCTCAAGATCACGTGAGTGACTAGGAAATTAGCAACAGGCTGAGCCCGTTCCCGATCGAAGCGCCTGAGCTTCTACCCATCGCGTAGCATAGTCGACAGCAACGACTATCCATTATTTCCTTTTTTTCGATCTAGGTAAAGGTCCAACTAGATCGACGCCTACCTTATCGAAAGGTTCCCCTGGCGTGATGGGAACTAGTTCTCCATACAACGGTCGCGAACCTCGACCTTTGGTCATCTGACAAGTTTTTGCAGCCCAAAACAAATTTACGTACATCCTGACGCATGTGAAACCAGAAATATCGTAAAGACAACTTATCAAAAGTTTTGGTCACGCCCAAGTGACCCATCAAAGGTGTACTATGGTGCTGTTCCATAATTTCCTTTATTAAATGTCGCGGGATTACTGTCAAATAAGTAGCTCCTCGAACGTTAGTTCCTTTCTTATATAAGATTCCATTTTTAATTACAAAATTCCTTAACAATCGTTTTTCGAGATGAGACGAACTGGAATCATCTTCTAATCCTTCTTTAAGTTTAACAAGGGACGGATCTTTATTTTGCTCCAATACCCAATCAGATACATTAATTGAAAATACTGAAAAATCCAACTTATTCCTCTTCAGCAGATGCCAGGTCTAAATCTAAGGGGGATCGAGAAAGATAATCCGCATCCGAATGCAACTTCCCACTCTTATAACGTATCTCAAAATCAAAATCCGACAACAGTAGGCTCCAACGCATAAGGCGAGAATTCGGATTTCGAAACTTTTTCAGCCAACAAATACTGTGGTGATCAGTTACAATAGTAAAAGGTGTATGCAACAAATAAGGGACGAAATATCGTACATGCGAAGATTAAGGCAAGGCATTCCCATTCTGATACCGTATAATTAAGTTCAGCTTTTTTCAGGGTTCGTGACGCAAAAGCACGAGATGAAAATTACCGTCACGCTCTTGAAGCAAAATCGCACCTATACCGGAATGTGAAGCATCCACTCGGACTTCCGTCTTATCAGTAGGCCGGTAATGAACTAGGACCGCGATGATGTAAGTTTTTTCTTAAGAGATTCAAAAGCAGCTTGTTCGACAGAGGTCCATTTGAAAGGAGTTTCCTTTTTTGTTAACTCATAAAGCGGCTGAGCTATACGAGAATAGTTTTCCACAAACTTTCTGTAGTAATTGCAAAGGCCTAGAAAATCGTTGCACTTCTTTTACCGTGCGTGGTGCAGGAGCCTGTTTTAACGGCTTTTACTTTCTTTTCTGATGGTTTAATTCCAAATTCATCAACTTCGAACCCTAACAAAGTTATCTTGAACATGGCAAAGAGACATTTAGAAGGTTTTAATTTCAAACCGGAAGCTCTAATTCGATCTAATACTTGGCGCAACAAGGAAATAAATTCAGAAAAGGTTTCTGCATAAATTATTATATCATCAATATACTCACAAGCACCCTTAAATCTGAGCGGTCCTAATAGTTTGCAAGCTAATTGAGAAAACATACGAGGGCAGTTACTGAGACCAAAACTTGCCCGATTCCAAAGAAATGCGCCTTCACTCGTAACCATAGTCGTTTTTTCTTTATCTTCCTCCCGAATTTCATTTGCCAAAAAGAGCTAGTCATATCCAAGGTAGCAAAGTATTTAGCATTCCCTAGATAACTGAGAATATCTTCTATCACGGGGAGGGGGTAGGTCCACTTTTTTTGTAACTGCATTTAATTTACGATAATCAACAACTAAACGGGTTGTTTTGTCTGGTTTTGGAACTAACAAAACCGGACTTCCCCATGGACTCTCAGAGGGTGAAATTATATTGTATTTTAATAACTCATCAATGTGTTCCTTAATTTGTTTTCTTTGAATATGAGATACCCGATAGGGGCGTTGGCTAATAGGTAACGCATCGCCCGTTTCAATTCTAAATTCGACCCAATCAGTCGATCCAAGTTCAGCTAATGAGGTTGGCGAATACGTCTCTATAAGCAACGAGGGTTTGTCGAATTTCATCTTGTTGTTCCGTTGGCAATTGAGCGTTAATGTTATGCTCTATGGGCTCCTGAAATGGGGTTGATTCCACTGTAATACTCTCTTTCAACGGGACATCAGAGGAAAGTGTAAGATGACCCAACACCATGCCTTCGAATACCAATTTTTCAATAAAAGAATGATTACGGACCGCTATCTTCCCGAAGAGGTTGATCCGCCTTGTACTGGTAAGGTACAAGTTCTAAATGGTATCTCGTGAGAATTTCTGGTTTTGACAATACTGTCCAAGATGAAGAAAGTCGAGGCGGTATTATACGTATGGGAACATACGTCACTCCCCTCGGTTTCAACTTGAAGCTATGACGAACAACAATCTCGAACGAATCGGTGGAAACGACAAGTGAATCAAGAGCATCTGGTGCTTCAGAGGACGTATCATCATCGACATGAAGAAAAGAAGTATGTGCGAGAATATTATCATCACAAGAAAAAATTTCAAATTGAGGAGTTTCAATTGAAAAAGAGGTAGTTAGTTCTGGCGATAACCGCAAATTCATTAAATTCGAAATCCAATATAGCAGCATTATCTGCTAAAAAACTTAAATCCTATCAAGACAGGAATGAACGAGTGTTCTAGAACGACAAAATCCATCTGAAATTCTTTACCGTGAATAAAAACAGGAGTTGTAACGATACCAACAATAGGTAAATTATGGCCACCAATAGCATGAGCTCGTAAGGAGGAGGATTGCAATTTAAGTGTTAATTCTAAGGCAAGTTGGTTAGGAAGGATATTAAAAGTGCTACCCGTATCAATTACGGCGGTAATATTTTTATTTCCAATATGAAGAGTAATTACTGGTAATGCACCCGACGATGTGGCGTGAAAGGCGACCTCTGGCCGCCTTGCGGTCGCACGTTTTTTGCCTCCGAATGCCTACGTTGATTGGGGCGATTCGGGCAAGCAGAAGAATAATGCCCGTATTTTTTACAGTCGTAGCACTGAACATGACCGTATTTAGATCGTTCAGTGCTGTCGCTGCGGCTGCGACCGGATGTTTGTGGCAGACGGGCGGCCGGCCCGCCGCGGCCTGCAGGGGACCGCGCTCGTATCGCATTGGGGGGCCGACTCTTCCGGCTTATAATTATGCCGATAGCGCCCCGGCTGCGGTCTCGCGTTGCGCGGATTGCGTGCTTGAAGCACTGTAAGTTGTCGTAAAAGACGACGAACGTCTTCTAAAATTTCCGAATTTGATTCTTTGCCTTTCTCCACGGGGGAAGGGGGTGTATCCACTACCATGTTAATATTAGAAGTGATACGCGCACGAGCCTCTTCGATAAGCTGACCACTACGAATGAGTTTGTCAATGGTTGTTACTTCCATCGGAATTACTTTTTCAAACTATCCACGGATGTGCTCCGCGTAGCGCCCAGTCTACTTGTTCCGTCTCAGTCATCTGCGGATTCGCCTGCTTGCAGAGACGAAGAATGTCAAAAACAAAGGATTCAATCGGCTCATTTCTTTTCTGCTTGCGTACGCGTAGCGCCGCTAACGCTTGTTCTTTTCTACCTGTACCGCCGAATGCGGAAGTAAATTTGTCTTCAAGCTGACGCCAAGACGTTATTGAACCGTCGCTAAGATATATAGTTGCCCAGGAGGCGGCTGGACCCGATAAATAAAATGGTAGATATTGTATTTTCTCTTCCTCAGACCATTTAAACAAATTCGCTGCGCGCTTGTAGCGATCAAGAAAAATTTCTGTCTGTGCCCTATTTCCATCAAAAGTACCGATATCTACCTTAGGAATGCGATGTGGCGTGGATGACGCCACAGCGGACGCGCCCAACAATGGATCCGTATGCTCCATTACTAAACTTCTGCCAGATAAATTATCTATGAAACGAGAGGATTGGGCGTCAACAGTGGAGGGTGGGGGAGCTCTTGCGTCATGCAAGGGAGTACTTGCGGGAAGAGAAATATCAAAATTTGATTCGTAACCCGATTCAGTTTCGAGTGGTAAGACAGGAACCGCCGTGGGAATCCCTGATACTCGAGCTAAGCGAAAAATAGGTCTCCCTTGTGAATCATTAGCTGGACGACGCGTCCAATTACTAGGCTCCATACAACGTAACTAACAAAAGAGACAATATACAACAATACAAATAAATCATTGGAACCTTGGTCCGTGCTGAAAAAAAAATTATATATTAAACATAAAGTTCATGATAAGACAATTCGTGCATCCTTCTGCGTACCCGGCGCCTCCACCAATTGTCATGGTTGCCGTGAGGGGGCTTAATTATTTGGCGACCATGAACGGCTGCTCCGAAAGTCCAAATCACTTGCTCAACGTGAGGAGAACATAACTCAGGTCTACTCGCTTGGCTACTCGCTAGGAGTGAGAGGGGGTTACACAGGAACGTTACAACCTAACCCTGAAATCGAGAAAGGTCTTACACAGGGATGCAGTTATTGAATGAAAAGAATTGTCTTAACATATTAACAAAAGAATAATTTATTGACTCATTAATTAAACCAGAAGGTCCAAACATTAAATCAAACTACTTGTAAAATGATCTGATAAATCAGATTAAACTTAACTTGGATTAAAAGTTTCAATTGAAAGTTGAAATGTTAAAATGAACCACTTGCATAATGATCTGACAATTCAGATCAAGCTCAACTTGAATTACATTACAATGACAGAAGAAAAATGAACAAATGATGAATTTCAATTTTCCATAAGGTTTATCAACCAAAAAATACTTTAGGCAGTTCTCATACGGCTGCACCTACACCTCGTCCATACCAGAGTGATGTAGGTCATGGCGGAGATTTCCACGCAAGCTGTAGCCGTCTGTGCTGCTCAGAAGCCGGGGCGTCCTGCTCCCGGTAGGGCTGGTGGCGTACAGAGAGCGAGCCTAGCTCGCACGACCCTTTTCTTAGCGTCCAAGGATCAGGAGAGGGGATGGCGCCGGCGTGGCGCGTTCCGGCGGATGTTTGTGTGCCTACCCGAGATTACTCTCGGGCTCTTAAGAAATTGCCTTATATGGTGATGTTTTCCCTACGTCCGGCCCAGTTCTTTGTTCTGAGGCGGGTGACGCAATGGTCGGCTGACTGTGACCACCAATGACAAATCTGAGGGATCGAGGGATCGGTCACTTCGTGACAGACGAAAGACGAAGACGAAAGACGAAGACGAAAGACGAAGACAAAAGACGAAGACGAAAGACGAAGACGAAAGACGATAACGAGAGACGAAGACGAAAGACGAAGACGAAGACGAAAGACGAAGACGAAAGACGAAGACGAAAGACGAAGACGAAAGACGAAGACGAAAGATGAAGACGAAAGACGAAGACGAAAGACGAAGACGAAAGACGAAGACGAAAGACGAAGACGAAAGACGAAGACGAAAGACGAAGGCGAAAGACGAAGACGAAAGACGAAGACGAAAGACGAAGGCGAAAGACGAAGACGAAAGACGAAGACGAAAGACGAAGACGAAAGACGAAGACGAAAGACGAAGACGAAAGACGACGACGAAAGACGAAGACGAAAGACGAAGACGAAAGACGAAGACGAAAGACGAAGACGAAAGACGAAGACGAAAGACGAAGACGAAAGACGAAGACGAAAGACGAAGACGAAAGACGAAGACGAAAGACGAAGACGAAAGACGAAGACGAAAGACGAAGACGAAAGACGAAGACGAAAGACGAAGACGAAAGACGAAGACGAAAGACGAAGACGAAACACGAAGACGAAAGACGAAGACGAAAGACGAAGACGAAAGACGAAGACGAAAGACGAAGACGAAGACGAAAGACGAAGACGAAAGACGAAGACGAAGACGAAGACGAAGACGAAGACGAAAGACGAAGACGAAAGACGAAGACGAAAGACGATGACGAAAGACGAAGACGAAAGACGAAGACGAAAGACGAAGACGAAAGACGAAGACGAAAGACGAAGACGAAGACGAAAGACGAAGACGAAAGACGAAGACGAAAGACGAAGACGAATGACGAAGACGAAAGACGAAGACGAAGACGAAGACGAAAGACGAAGACGAAGACGAAGACGAAGACGAAGACGAAAGACGAAGACGAAAGACGAAAGACGAAGACGAAGACGAAAGACGAAGACGAAAGACGAAGACGAAAGACGAAGACGAAAGACGAAGAAGAAAGACGAAGACGAAAGACGAAGACGAAAGACGAAGACGAAAGACGAAGACGAAAGACGAAGACGAAAGACGAAGACGAAAGACGAAGACGAAAGACGAAGACGAAGACGAAGACGAAGACGAAGACGAAAGACGAAGACGAAGACGAAAGACGAAGACGAAAGACGAAGACGAAAGACGAAGACGAGAGGCGAAGACGAAAGACGTAGACGAAGACGAAAGACAAAGACGAAAGACGAAAGACGAAGACGAAAGACGAAGGCGAAAGACGAAGACGAAAGACGAAGACGAAAGACGAAGACGAAAGACGAAGACGAAAGACAAAGGCGAAAGACGAAGACGAAAGACGAAGACGAAGACGAAGATGAAAGACGAAAGACGAAGACGAAGACGAAGACGAAAGACAAAGACGAAAGACGAAGACGAAAGACGAAGACGAAAGACGAAGACGAAAGACGAAGACGAAAGACGAAGACGAAAGACGAAGACGAAAGACGAAGACGAAAGACGAAGACGAAAGACGAAGACGAAGACGAAGACGAAAGACGAAGGCGAAAGACGAAGACGAAAGACGAAGACGAAAGACGAAGACGAAAGACGAAGACGAAGACGAAAGACGAAGACGAAAGACGAAGACGAAAGACGAAAGACGAAGACGAAAGACGAAGACGAAGACGAAAGACGAAGACGAAAGACGAAGACGAAACACGAAGACGAAAGACGAAGACGAAAGACAAAGGCAAAAGACGAAGACGAAAGACGAAGACGAAAGACGAAGACGAAAGACGAAGACGAAAGACGAAGACGAAAGACGAAGACGAAGACGAAAGACGGAGACGAAAGACGAAGACGAAAGACGAAGACGAAAGAAGAAGACGAAAGACGAAGACGAAAGACGAAGACGAAGACGAAAGACGAAGACGAAAGGCGGAGACGAAAGACGAAGACGAATGACGAAGACGAAAGAAGAAGACGAAAGACGAACACGAAAGACGAAGACGAAAGACAAAGGCGAAAGACGAAGACGAAAGACGAAGAGGAAGACGAAAGACGAAGACGAAGACGAAAGACGATGACGAAAGACGAAGACGATAGACGAAGACGAAAGACGAAGACGGAAGACGAAGACAAAAGACGAAGACGAAAGACGAAGACGAAAGACGAAGACGAAAAACGTAGACGAAAGACGAAGGCGAAAGACGAAGACGAAAGACGAAGACGAAACACGAAGACGAAAGACGAAGACGAAACACGAAGACGAAAGACGAAGACGAAAGACGTAAACCAAAGATAAAGACGAAGACGAAAGACGAAGACGAAAGACGAAGACGAAAGACGAAGACGAAAGACGAAGACGAAAGACGAAGACGAAAGACGAAGACGAAAGACGAAGACGAAAGACGAAGACGAAAGACGAAGACGAAAGACGAAGACGAAAGACGAAGACGAAAGACGAAGACGAAAGACGAAGACGAATGACGAAGACGAAAGACGAAGACGAAAGACGAAAGACGAAGACGAAAGACGAAGACGAAGACGAAAGACGAAGACGAAGACGAAAGACGAAGACGAAAGACGAAAGACGAAGTCGAAGACGAAAGACGAAAGACGAAGACGAAAGACGAAGACGAAAGACGAAGACGAAAGACGAAGACGAAAGACGAAGACGAGAGACGAAGACGAAAGACAAAGACGAAAGAAGAAGACGAAAGACGAAGACGAAGACGAAAGACGAAAGACGAAGACGAAAGACGAAGACGAAAGAGGAAGACGAAAGACGAAGAGGAAGACGAAAGACGAAGACGAAGACGAAAGACGAAGACGAAAGACGAAGACGAAAGACGAAGACGAAAAACGAAGACGAGAGACGAAGACGAGAGACGAAGACGAAAGACGAAGACAAAGACGAAAGACGAAGACGAAAGACGAAGACGAAAGACGAAGACGAAAGACGAAGACGAAAGACGAAGACGAAAGACGAAGACGAAAGACGAAGACGAAAGACGAAGACGAAAGACAAAGGCAAAAGACGAAGACGAAAGACGAAAGACGAAGACGAAAGACGAAGACAAAAGACGAAGACGAAAGACGGAGACGAAAGACGAAGACGAAAGACGAAGACGAAAGAAGAAGACGAAAGACGAAGACGAAAGACGAAAGACGAAGACGAAAGACGAAGACGAAAGAGGAAGACGAAAGACGAAGAGAAAGACGAAAGACGAAGACGAAGACGAAAGACGAAGACGAAAGACGAAGACGAAAGACGAAGACGAAAGACGAAGACGAAAGACGAAGACGAAAGACGAAGACGAAAGACGAAGACGAAAGACGAAGACGAAAGACGAAGACGAAAGGCGAAGACGAAAGACGAAGACGAAAGACGAAGACGAAAGACGTAAACCAAAGATAAAGACGAAGACGAAAGACGAAGACGAAAGACGAAGACGAAAGACGAAGACGAAAGACGAAGACGAAAGACGAAGACGAAGACGAAAGACGAAGACGAAAGACGAAGACGAAAGACGAAGACGAAAGACGAAGACGAAAGACGAAGACGAAAGACGAAGACGAAAGACGAAGACGAAAGACGAAGACGAAAGACGAAGACGAAAGACGAAGACGAAAGACGAAGACGAATGACGAAGACGAAAGACGAAGACGAAAGACGAAAGACGAAGACGAAAGACGAAGACGAAGACGAAAGACGAAGACGAAGACGAAAGACGAAGACGAAAGACGAAAGACGAAGTCGAAGACGAAAGACGAAGACGAAGACGAAAGACGAAGACGAAAGACGAAGACGAAAGACGAAGACGAAAGACGAAGACGAGAGACGAAGACGAAAGACGAAGACGAAAGAAGAAGACGAAAGACGAAGACGAAGACGAAAGACGAAAGACGAAGACGAAAGACGAAGACGAAAGAGGAAGACGAAAGACGAAGAGGAAGACGAAAGACGAAGACGAAGACGAAAGACGAAGACGAAAGACGAAGACGAAAGACGAAGACGAAAGACGAAGACGAAAGACAAAGGCAAAAGACGAAGACGAAAGACGAAGACGAAAGACGAAGACGAAAACGAAGACGAAAGACGAAGACGAAAGACGTAAACCAAAGATAAAGACGAAGACGAAAGACGAAGACGAAAGACGAAGGCGAAAGACGAAGACGAAAGACGAAGACGAAAGACGAAGACGAAAGACGAAGACGAAAGACGAAGACGAAAGACGAAGACGAAAGACGAAGACGAAAGACGAAGACGAAAGACGAAGACGAAAGACGAAGACGAAATTGGAAGACGAAAGACGAAGAGAAAGACGAAAGACGAAGACGAAGACCAAAGACGAAGACGAAAGACGAAGACGAAGACGAAGACGAAAGACGAAGACGAAAGACGAAGACGAAAGACGAAGAGGAAAGACGAAGACGAAAGACGAAGACGAAAGACGAAGACGAAAGACGAAGACGAAAGACGAAGACGAAAGACGAAGACGAAAGACGAAGACGAAAGACGAAGACGAAAGACGAAGACGAAAGACGAAGACGAAAGACGAAAGACGAAGACGAAAGACGAAGACGAAATTGGAAGACGAAAGACGAAGAGAAAGACGAAACGAAGACGAAGACCAAAGACGAAGACGAAAGACGAAGACGAAAGACGAAGACGAAAGACGAAGACGAAAGACGAAGACGAAAGACGAAGAGGAAAGACGAAGACGAAAGACGAAGACGAAAGACGAAGACGAAAGACGAAGACGAAAGACGAAGACGAAAGACGAAGACGAAAGACGAAGACGAAAGACGAAGACGAAAGACGAAGACGAAAGACGAAGACGAAAGACGAAGACGAAAGACGAAGACGAAAGACGAAGACGAAAGACGAAGACGAAAGACGAAGACGAAAGACGAAGACGAAAGACGAAGACGAAAGACGAAGACGAAAGACGAAGACGAAAGACGAAGACGAAAGACGAAGGCGAAAGACGAAGACGAAAGACGAAGACGAAAGACGAAGACGAAAGACGAAGACGAAAGACGAAGACGAAAGACGAAGACGAAAGACGAAGACGAAACACGAAGACGAAAGACGAAGACGAAAGACGAAGACGAAAGACGAAGACGAAGACGAAGACGAAAGACGAAGACGAAAGACGAAGACGAAAGACGAAGACGAAAGACGAAGACGAAAGACGAAGACGAAAGACGAAGACGAAAGAGGAAGACGAAAGACGAAGACGAAAGACGAAGACGAAAGACGAAGACGAAAGACGAAGACGAAAGACGAAGGCGAAAGACGAAGGCGAAAGACGAAGACGAAAGACGAAGACGAAAGACGAAGACGAAAGACGAAGACGAAAGACGAAGACGAAAGACGAAGACGAAAGACGAAGACGAAAGACGAAGACGAAAGACGAAGACGAAAGACGAAGACGAAAGACGAAGACGAAAGACGAAGACGAAAGACGAAGACGAAAGACGAAGACGAAAGACGAAGACGAAAGACGAAGACGAAAGACGAAGACGAAAGACAAAGGCAAAGACGAAGACGAAAGACGAAGACGAAAGACGAAGACGAAAAACGAAGACGAAAGACGAAGACGAAAGACGTAAACCAAGATAAAGACGAAGACGAAAGACGAAGACGAAAGACGAAGGCGAAAGACGAAGACGAAAGACGAAGACGAAAGACGAAGACGAAAGACGAAGACGAAAGACGAAGACGAAAGACGAAGACGAAAGACGAAGACGAAAGACGAAGACGAAAGACGAAGACGAAAGACGAAGACGAAATTGGAAGACGAAAGACGAAGAGAAAGACGAAGACGAAGACGAAGACCAAAGACGAAGACGAAAGACGAAGACGAAAGACGAAGACGAAAGACGAAGACGAAAGACGAAGACGAAAGACGAAGAGGAAAGACGAAGACGAAAGACGAAGACGAAAGACGAAGACGAAAGACGAAGACGAAAGACGAAGACGAAAGACGAAGACGAAAGACGAAGACGAAAGACGAAGACGAAAGACGAAGACGAAAGACGAAGACGAAAGACGAAAGACGAAGACGAAAGACGAAGACGAAATTGGAAGACGAAAGACGAAGAGAAAGACGAAACGAAGACGAAGACCAAAGACGAAGACGAAAGACGAAGACGAAAGACGAAGACGAAAGACGAAGACGAAAGACGAAGACGAAAGACGAAGAGGAAAGACGAAGACGAAAGACGAAGACGAAAGACGAAGACGAAAGACGAAGACGAAAGACGAAGACGAAAGACGAAGACGAAAGACGAAGACGAAAGACGAAGACGAAAGACGAAGACGAAAGACGAAGACGAAAGACGAAGACGAAAGACGAAGACGAAAGACGAAGACGAAAGACGAAGACGAAAGACGAAGACGAAAGACGAAGACGAAAGACGAAGACGAAAGACGAAGACGAAAGACGAAGGCGAAAGACGAAGACGAAAGACGAAGACGAAAGACGAAGACGAAAGACGAAGACGAAAGACGAAGACGAAAGACGAAGACGAAAGACGAAGACGAAACACGAAGACGAAAGACGAAGACGAAAGACGAAGACGAAAGACGAAGACGAAAGACGAAGACGAAAGACGAAGACGAAAGACGAAGACGAAAGACGAAGACGAAAGACGAAGACGAAAGACGAAGACGAAAGACGAAGACGAAAGAGGAAGACGAAAGACGAAGACGAAAGACGAAGACGAAGACGAAGACGAAAGACGAAGACGAAAGACGAAGGCGAAAGACGAAGGCGAAAGACGAAGACGAAAGACGAAGACGAAAGACGAAGACGAAAGACGAAGACGAAAGACGAAGACGAAAGACGAAGACGAAAGACGAAGACGAAAGACGAAGACGAAAGACGAAGACGAAAGACGAAGACGAAAGACGAAGACGAAAGACGAAGACGAAAGACGAAGACGAAAGACGAAGACGAAAGACGAAGACGAAAGACGAAGACGAAAGACGAAGACGAAAGACGAAGACGAAGACGAAAGACGAAGACGAAAGACGAAGACGAAAGACGAAAGACGAAGACGAAAGACGAAGACGAAGACGAAGACGAAGACGAAGACGAAGACGAAAGACGAAGACGAAGACGAAAGACGAAGACGAAAGACGAAGACGAAGACGAAGACGAAGACGAAGACGAAGACGAAGACGAAAGACGATGACGAAGACGAAGACGAAGACGAAAGACGAAGACGAAAGACGAAGACGAAAGTCGAAGACGAGAGGCGAAGACGAAAGACGTAGACGAAGACGAAAGACAAAGACGAAAGACGAAAGACGAAGACGAAGACGAAGACGGAAGACGAAGACGTCTTTCGTCTTCGTCTTTCGTCTTGGTCTTTCGTCTTCGTCTTCGTCTCCGTCTTTCGTCTTCGTCTTTCGTCTTCGTCTTCCGTCTTCGTCTTTCGTCTACGTCTTTCGTCTTTCGTCTTCGTCTAGGTCTTTCGTCTTCGTCTTTAGTCTTCGTCTTTCGTCTTCGTCTGTCGTCTTTCGTCTTCGTCTTCGTCTTTGGTCTACGTCTTTCGTATTCGTGTATGTCTTCGTCTTTCATCTTCGTCTTTTGTCTTCTTGTGTTGTCTTCGTGATTCCTCTAGGTATTTCGTGTTTGTCTTTCGTCTTTTTTCTTTGTCTTTCGTCTTTGTGTTTCGTTTTGTTTTTTGTCTTCGTCTTCCGAATACGTCTTTTTTCCTCCTATTTTGTCTTCGTCTTTCGTGTTTTTTTTGACTTCGACTTAGGTCTTTCTTTCGTCTTCGACTTACGTCTTTCGTCTTTATTATTCCTGTTTCGATTTTCGTCCTCGTCTTTCGTCATTGTGGTTCTTCTTGTTCTTTCTTCTTTCTGTTTATTCTTTGTTTTTCGTTTTCGTCATTAGTCTTTGTCTTTCGTCTTTGTTTTCTTGTTCGTCTTTCTTGTTCGTCTTTCGTCTTCGTGTTTTGACTTTGTCTTTCGTCATTGTCATTCGTCTTTGTTTTTCGTCTCTGTCTTTGTCTTCGTGTTTTGTCTTTGTCGTTGGTTTTCGTCGTTCGTCTTCGTCTTTCGTCTTCGTGTTTCTTTGTATTTCGTCTTGTATCTTCGTCTATCTTCGTTTTTGGTCTTAATCTTTCCTCTTCATGTTTTGTCTTAGTGTTTCGTCTTCGTCTTTCCTCTTTGTGTTTCGTATTCGTCTTTTGTCTTTGTCTTTCGTCGTCGCCTTTTGTCTTCGCATTTCGTCTCCATCGTCGTCTTTCTTGTTCGTCTTTCGCCTTCGTCTTTGTCTTTCTTCTTCGTCTTCTGTCTTTCTGTTTCGTCTTCGTCTTCGTGATTCGTCTGGGAGTTTCGTCTTCGTCTTTCGTCTTTTGTCTTCGTCTTTTGTCTTCGTCTTTTGTCTTCGTCTTTTGTCTTCGTCTTTTGTCTTCGTCTTTTGTCTTCGTCTTTTGTCTTCGTCTTTTGTCTTCGTCTTTTGTCTTCGTCTTTTGTCTTCGTCTTTTGTCTTCGTCTTTTGTCTTCGTCTTTTGTCTTCGTCTTTTGTCTTCGTCTTTTGTCTTCATCTTTCGTCTTAGTCATTTGTCTTTGTGTTTCGTCTTCGTCTTTCGTCATTGTCTTTCGTCTTTGTTTTTCGTCTTTGTCTCTTTTCTTTGTGTTTTGTCTTCGTCGTTGGTCTTCGCCGTTGGTCTTCGCCTTTCGTCTTCGCCTTTCATTTTCGTGTTTCTTTGTGTTTCGTCTTGTATCTTCGTCTATCATCTTCGATTTTGGTCTTAGTGTTTCGTCTTCGTGTTTTGTCTTCGTCTTTCGTCTTCGTCTTTCGTCTTCGTCTTTCGTTTTCGTCTTTCGTCTTCGTCTTTCGTCTTCGTCTTTCGTCTTCGTCTTTCGTCTTCGTCTTTCGTCTTCGTCTTCGTCTTTCGTCTTCGTCTTTCGTCTTCGTCTTTCGTCTTCGTCTTTCCTCTTTGTCTTTCGTCTTCGTCTTCGTCTTTCGTCTTCGTCTTTCGTCTTCGTCTTCGTCTTTCGTCTTCGTGTTTCGTCTTCGTCTTTTGTCTTTTATCTTTGTTTTTCGTCTTTGTCTTTTGTCTTCGTTTTTTGTCTTCGTCGTTGGTTTTCGTCGTTTGTCTTTGCCTTTCATTTTTGTGTTTCTTTGTGTGTTGTCTTGTATCTTCGTCTTTCTTCTTCGTCTTTGGTCTTAGTCTTTCGTCTTCGTGTTTTGTCTTCGTCTTTCGTCTTCGTCTTCGTCTTTCGTTTTCGTCTTTCGTCTTCGTCTTTCGTCTTCGTCTTTCGTCTTCGTCTTTCGTCTTCGTCTTCGTCTTCGTCTTCGTTTTCGTCTTTCGTCTTCGTCTTTCGTCTTCGTCTTTCGTCTTCGTCTTTCGTCTTCGTCTTTCGTCTTCGTCTTTCGTCTTCGTCTTTCCTTTTTGTCTTTCGTTTTCGTCTCTTGACTTCGTCGTTCGCCTTTGGTCTTTCGTCTTCGTCTTCGTGTTTGTCTTTCGTTTTCGTTTTTAGAGCAACGAGAATACAAACTTTCCACGATCCATAACCTGTGGAGTTTGGAGATTTTTGATGGGGATTCGAATATTTTAAAAACCGACGCCCTACCCTAGAATCGAATGAGTACGCTGGTGATAGACATTTTTCCCCCAGATATTTAGTTTTCCAGTAATTCTTCATATATTTGACCATATATTGGCACTCTCTGATACCCGTGATTTTCGGAAAAATGACTCTCTGGGATTGTTTCTCGTCCAAATGCGGGAAAGAAAGGCATTTTGTAAATTATTAAATATTCAGAAAGGATTTTGCTTCCTGTATCGAAATATTTTACATAGTTTTACAAATAGTTTATTTTCTGCCAATTCTTTAGAGCAACGAAAAAAGCGAATATTCAAAGTTTCATGAACTGTTTAATTTGGCGATCGTTGATGGACACTCTAATCTTTTGAAAATCAGCGCTCTACCCTGATATTTAATTGTGAATATGCTGGTGAAAAGCATTTTCCCACAAGATGGTTACTTTTCCAGATATCCGCGAATAACTTAGGAAAAACACGCAATTTTCCTCAAAAACCTCGTCTAGTAAATTGACATTTTTAGCCCGTTCTTATGAATGAAAATTTCTGTCATAACTGTAAGATAAACAATAATGTACAGACAATCACTCGGTTAAAATCTCAAAGCTGTTTGTCAAATAGTTTAGGACCTCGAGCGCGTCAAATTTGATCACATGTTAGCATTCTTTGACACCCGCGATTTCCGAAAAAATGCCTCTCAGGGCTCGTTTCTCGTTCAAATGCGGCAAATATAGGCGTTTTGTAAATTGATTTTAAATTTGAAAAAGGGATTTTGCTTTCTCTATCGAATTATTTTGCGTAGATTTACCAAAAAGATCATATCCTGTTAATTCTTTAGACCCTCGGAAAATCGAATCACTATCTGACGGCAACCTCACTTCCAAATTAATTTGATTAATGTTCAAAATTAAAACACTTGCTTATGTAAATAACTGTGTAATATTTCCTTCTAGCTCGTTATAATACATCTTCTATTTCTCCGGCATTTGCCGCATTAATCGGAGAAACCACGGTTAACTTCCGATCAGAACAGCCGGCCGCTGGAATTCTCCGACCAGACTGAGGCTAAATTCGACCGAGTAATTGTAGCTAGAGTCGAAAATGCGTCATCATAGGGTCTCCAACATGTTGTGTTACCCTAAAGAGAAATCCCTAATTTCTCTATTGGGCAGCCAGCTGTTCTTCTTTAATCGGAGCATTTGGCAGTTGCGTTGTTTCCCTAATGATTATCCGTTCCTGGCCGCGGTTGCCGGTTGGGAAGCAAACCACTGTATGGTGGCGCCCTCACTTCCGGGCCGGGCGCTGCCTGCGGAAGCGATCTCGTGATACGATCGAGACCGCGTTGCGGTGAGCGCGATCATTCTCGATGTCGGCAAATTTACTATTTTCGAGGTCCCAAGCTATAATATTTTTGAGGTCCTGCCTTTTACTGTCAACAGTAACATTTTTGAAAGTTATATGTGTTTACTTTGAAAGTGTATATGTGTTTTAAATGTTATAAAGTATATGTGTTTACTTTGAAAGTGTATATGTGTTTTAAAGTGTTATGTATATGTTGAAAGTTTAATGTTATTATTCCAAATTAATTAATTAAATCATGCCTTTAAATAATAATATAATTCAAATATTTAATTTAAACATTGAAAACAATCGTCTATAATATTACATCTATTTGTGAAACTGTAGCCTTTTGCACGTTGTGAAAAATTGCCATTTGCATGTGTTTTTGTTCTTAAAATCAGAAATAGTATCCTCGAAAGATAAATCTCGGAGCTAATCATTTTCACTGAATATTTGTATTATTGTTAGTGAATTGCGTTTGTTTTGTTCCATAGTTTTGCGTTTGAAGTGAATTGCGTTTGTTTTGTTCCAACACTTGTTTTTAACTCTTTTAAGGGCACACTTATGTGAACTGAATTGTCTGTCCCATATTCTTTTAAAATGTTTGGTATGATTATTCATAACTTCAAGTTCAATCAGCCGCTGTGACGGACTTTGTCATTCACTCGACAAGTTCAATAGATTATAAATGAGAATTAATGTGCCGATCTTAGAATAAATCTGCTTTTAACTCAATTGGGTGTTTATCAAATTTATTAATTTATGTATTTACTGAAACTAATTATAAATTTGTTTAAGTACATTTTCATGTTTTTATTAAATTTGCAATTTTGCTTAATGCGTTTTGACGTTCCTTGGACTCTGCGTACCAAGTTGCAGCTTATTTAGTTTAACGGTGGCAGGTGAGCTTTCACAGTTCCACTAATATTTATAGGGGTTTGACAGCTACCAAAGTTTGAATTAGTGTGGTGAAATAGACAACAAAACGTCGATGTTGTCAAACATCTATGTTAATCCATCGATGATTTTCAACATCGATGTTCTCAAGCTGGTTTAATAACCTCTAACATTAAATTCATTCGCAAAAAAAATTAACTGTGTCTATGTAACAACATGGCGACCATGCCCCCTCCCAAAACCCAGAGTTTTCTTTTATCTTCTTTTATTTGGCAAAATTTATTTATAATTATTTATATTTATTTATAATTATGTTATTATTTAAACAATAATATTGTTTACTATCATTTATATACATTACAAAAATAACATACAATATAACAAATATTTAGTTTTTAACAAAAATCTATTATGGCTCCCTCATAAATGATTGACTGGATCCGCCCCTGGTCTGATCGGTGAAGGTAATACAAACCACATCCGGGTGGTTCAAACACACAAACATACTTTGGTACCATCAGTTCATATTGAAACATTTGTAACATTTGTTTACATTGTAACTTTTACAAAATTATGATTATGGCAATATTTCGTCCACGAACAAAACATCAAGAACGTAAAAACATCGATGTTTAAAACATCGATATTTTCATAGAAACGCTGATGTTTTGAAAACATCGGAATCGACGTCGCATGCCGAGTACGAATGAGTGGAGGCTTCGTTTTCCAACCAAATGCATTATTTTCTGAGGTCACAACGAACTTATCAAAGCACTTAGAAAAGCTACGAGGATGTAATAATAAAAATGTGACATGGAAACTATAATTCTTTTGTGAATAAAAACAACTGTTCCAGCGTTGACTTGCGTAGTGATAAAAAGAAATAAAAGCTTCTGAAAATGCAATACATCAAAGATGGTGTAATGTTCGTGAAGATGAAAGCACTTCACCCCGATCTCAGGATAGGAGGCGCCACTGGTCAACAACATACCTAGGAGCTGAATCGCGAACCTCTTTGTTTGGAATCGATTATTATATACTCGTACTTTTATTACTCAGTTAAGAACTGCAGAATAACCCTTAGCTTGAGTGACTGATGATTCTGTCGTCCCTTTTAGTGAAATGAAGGTTTTATTTTGCGAAGTTGAGGTGTTTCTCCCCCACTGGATCCGGCGCCGTCCTACACGTCAACTTTGCCATTCAGCTTAATCCTATCTAAACGCCAAAACACGTTCCGTTCATATCAATTAGATTGATGTTTCCGAGCACGTTACGGTCATTAGTCTCTTCCCCGCCGAAACAACCTTTAACCCTGTCTAGTTCCGGCATGTGTGGTAGAGTAGTGCATGTAAGTGTTGTGTGCGTGTGTATAGAAGAGAATATAGGACAAGGAAGATAAATGAACGTTCGCACGCAGTCCGTGGCCCATTTGTAAGGGTACTCCTCCGGCATTCGCCTAGTATTGATCGGAGAAACCACGGAAAACTACCGTTCAGGGTAGCCGGCCGCTAGATTTCTCCTCCAGATCGCAGGTGAATACGACTTAGCTATAAAACTGGGGACAAAACTCCGTCACCGTCAGGACCGGAACCCCAGGGTCTGTCTGGTCACTGTAGAGATATTGGCAGTGCTGGCTTTTTCAGCCGGTCATAGGCTATCGCAAATTCCAAGCTATGTTATCACTGTCGTATATACGGAATCCATCCAATGAAATATATGTGTTATGAAAGAATATTCTGCGTATCATGACAAAACCTGCCAATATGAAATGTGAAGCAATTTCCGGTTGCATGCTCAGCTTTTTTTCTACTATTTGCCAAACAAACTAATCTTAATCCTCTTCCGTTATCATTTTCACAACTTACGCCTACGCTCTCTGCCTCAAATTTGTTTTTCTGGTACACGTTGAGTTATACTCTCTCTACCTCTTTCTCTCTCCCAGGAGTGTATTAAGATTTTGCTTAGGATCCCTCATCCTTAGGTCCGTCCAAGTTCGGAAAATAATGGAATTATTTAAGGCTCTATTTAAGTTTGAAATTGTATTTTACTTCCAGGTTAAAAATAGTTTGTATAATTTTGCGGAAAAATGCATTTTCTGTCCATATTTGTGTGCAAACAAAAAACGCGAAATATCGTTGATCCATGGAACGACAAAATTTTAGACGAAATTTCGAATTCACTGAAAATCAATATCCCAGCACGTAATCGCATGGCAAATTCACTGGTGAAACCCAATTTTTTAAAGAGAATGTTAATTTTCCATAAATTTGTGAAAACGTGAATCGGCCACATTTGGTCATTCTTTAACATGTGTTTCAGGGCTCATTTCTCGTCCAAATGCGTTATATAATGGAATTTTTAAGTCCTTTAAGTACTTTAATTAAGTATTTTAAGTACTTTAAAAATCGTATTTTAGTTCCTGAATAAAAGTGGTTTGGATTCCTTTGCAGAAAAGTGCATTTTCCGCCCATTCTTTTGTTCAAGCCAAAAACGCGAAATTTCGTCGATCGTATTTTGTCGCAAAATTTCGTCGAATGGATCGACGAATATTGTCGTTTTTGAACGGAAATTCAAATTCCCTGAAAATCAATATCCCAGCCCGGAATCGCAAGACGAGTTCACTGATGAAATCCGTTTTTCAAACATTGTTAGTTTTCCAGAAATTCTCGAAAAATGAATCGGCCACTTTTGGTAATTTTTTAAAATTGCGTTTCAGGGCTCATTTCTCGTCCAAATGCGGTAAATAATGAAATTTATTAATTCTATAATAAAGTTTGAAATCGTTTTTTACTCCTTGAATAGAAATAGCGCAATTTTGCAGAAAAATGCATTTACTGCCCATTCTTTTGTCAAAACCAAAAAAGCAAAATTTCGTCGATCGATGGATCTACGAAAGTTGTCGATCCACGGATCGGCAATTGGACGCAATTTTGAATTCGCTGAAAACCAGTGTCCCAGCCCGAAATTGCAGGGCGAGTTCACTGGTGAAATCCGTTTTTCTAACATTGTTATTTTTCTAGGAATTGGCGAAACTAAATCAACCACTTTTAATCATTTTTTAAAATGCAAATCAGGGCATATTTCTCGTCCAAATGCGGTAAATAATGGAAATTTTTAACACTATTTTAAAGTTTAAAATTGTATATTAATTCCTGAATAGAAATAGTTTGCGTAATTTTGCAGAAAAGTGCAATTATTGCCCTGTTTTTGTTCAAGAGAAAAACGCGAAATTTGGTCCATTGATGGATTGTCGAAAATTGTCGATTTTGAAGTGTAATTCAAATCCACTGAAAATCAATATTCCAGCCCGGAATTGCAAGACGAGTTCACTGGTGAAATCCGTTTTCCAAACATTGTTAGTTTTCCTGAAATTCTCGAAAAATGAATTGGCCACTTTTGGTAGTTTTTTAGAATTGTGTTTCAGGGCTCATTTCTCGCCCAAATGCGGTAAATAATGGAATTTATTATTTCTGCATCAAAGTTTCAAATAGTTTTTTACTTTCTGAATAGAAATAGTTGGTGTAATTTTGCAGAAATATTCATATTCTGCCCATTCTTTTGTGCAAGTCATAAACGCGAAATTTCGTCGATCCATGAAACGAAGAAAATTTTCGATTTTGAACGGAAATACAAATCCACTAAAAATCAATATCCCAGCTCGGAATAGCAAGGCGAGTTAACTGGTGAAATCCGTTTTTCAAGCAGATAGTTAGTTTTTTAGAAAATCTTGAAAAATTAATCGGCAATTTTTGGTAATTTTTTTAAAATTGAGTTTCAGGGCTCATTTCTCACCCAAAAGCGGTTAATAATGGAATTTATTTTTCTATATTAAAATTTTGAAATCGTTTTTTACTTCCTGAATAGAAATAGTTTGCGTAATTTTGCAGATAAGTGAATTTTCTTCCCATTCTTTTGTGCATGCCAAAAACGCGAAATTGCGTCAATCGAATTTTGAATCCGCTGAAAATCAATATCCCAGCCCGGAATCGCAAGGTGAGTTTACTGTTGAAATCCGTTCTTCAAACAGATTGTTAGTTTTTCAGAAATTTGCAAAACCTGAATCGGCCATTTTTAGTCATTTTTTAAAATTGCTTTTAAGAGCTCATTTCTCGTCCAAATGCTGTAAATAATGGAATTTTCGAAATCTATATTAAAGAACAAATTCGTATTTTTTTCCTGAATAGAAATAATTTGCCTAATTTTGCAGAAAAGTGCATTTTCTGTCTTCTTTTCTGCAAGCCAAAAACGCAAAATTTCGTTTGCAAAAATTGTCGATATTGAACAGAATTTCAACTCCACTGACTATCAATATCGCAGCCCGGATTCGCAAGGCGAGTTCACTAGTTCATTGTTAGTTTTCTGGAAATTCTCAAAAAAAGAATCGACCACTTTTGGCAACTTATTTTAAATTGCGTTTCAGGGCTCATTTCTCATGCAATTGCGGTAAATAATGGAATTTCTTATTTCTACATTAATGTTTGAATTCTTTTTACTTGCGTTTTTTTACTACCTATTTTCTTTCCTTACCTTTTTTACTACCTGAATAGAAATATTTTGCGTAATTTTGCAGAAAAGTGCATTTTCTGCCCATTCTTTTGTGCAAGCTGAAAACGCGAAATTTCGTCGACTAAAATTGTCGATTTTTGATGGAATTTCGAATTTGCTGAAAATCAATCTTTCAGACATGAATCTCATGGCGAGTTTCTTGGTAAATTCCGTATTTCAAACATATTGTTAGTTTTCCAGAAATTCGCGAAATATGAATCGACCATTTTTGGTCGCTTTTATAAATGCTTTTCAGGGCTTATTACTCGTTCAAACGCGATAAATAATGGAATTTTTGAACCCCATTATGAATTTTGAAATTGTAATTTACTTTCTGATTAGAAATAGATTGCGTAGTTTTGCAGAAAAATGCATTTTCTGCTAATTCTTTTGTGCAAGCCAAAAATGCGATATTTCGTCTATCCATGGATCGACGAAAGTTGTCGGTTTTGGACGGAATTTTAAATCCGCTGAAAATCATTATCCCAGCCCGGAATCGCAAGGCAAGTTCACTGGGGAAATTCGTATTTGAAACAGATTGTTACTTTTCCAGAAATTCTCGAAAAACTGAATCGGCCACTTTTGGTCTTCTTTTAAAATGCGTTTTAGGGCTCATTTCTCGTCCAAATACGGAAAATATTGGATTTTACTTTTTCTATATTATTGATCAAAATCGTATTTTACTTCCTGAATAGTAATAGTTTCCAAAATTTTGCAGAAATGTGCATTTTCTTCTTTTGTCAATCCAAAAACGCGAAATTTCATCGTTTTAACTTTTTATTAAATTTTGAAATCGCATTTAACTTCTTGAATAGAAATAGTTTGCATAATTTTGCAGAATAATGCATTTTCTGCCCATTCCTTTGGGCAAGCTAAAAATTGAATGGAAAGCCGAAACCTCTGAAAATCAATGTCCCAGCCCGGAATTGCATCTCGAGTTTCTGGTGAAATCCGTTTTTCAATCAGATTGTTATTTTTCCAGAAATTCGCGAAAAACAGAATTGGCCACTTTTGGACAAGTTTTAAAAAAATGCATCTCACGTCTTCTTTCTTATCCAAATGCACTAAATAATGGAATTTTTTAACTCTATATTAAATTTTGAAATCGTATTTTACTTCCTGAATTGAAATAGTTTGCATAATTTTGCTGAAAGTTGCATTTTCTGCCAATTCCCTTGGGGAAGCAAAAAATGCAAAATTTCGTCGACAAAAATTGGCGTTTTTTGACGGAATCTCGAATTCTCTGAAAATCATCGTCCCTGCCGGGAATTGCATGGGGAGTTCAGTGGTGAAATCCATTTTTCAATGAGGTTGTTAGTTTTTTAGAAATTCGCGAGGAACGGAATCGCCCACTTTAGGCCAATTTTTTTAAATGCGTCTCATTGCTTGTCCAAATGCGGTAAATAATGGAATATTTATCTCTATTTTAAAATTTTAAGTCGTATATTTCTTCCTGAATAGAAATATTTTGCATAATTTTGCAGAAATGTGCATTTTCTGCCCATTGGTTTGGGCAGGCCAAAAATGCGAAATTTGGCGATTTTGGGTGGAATCTCGAATGCTCTGAAAGTCAACCTCCTGGCCAAGTATTACATGGCGAGTTTACTGGTGAAAATCGTTTTTCAATCAGATTATTAGTTTTCTAGGAATTCGCGAAAAATTGAATTGGCCACTTGTGGCAAATTTTTTAAAAATTGGTCTCATTGCTCATTTCTCGTCTAAATGCGGAAAAAATGAAATTCTTGAGCTCTGTATTAAAAATTGTAATCGTGTATTACTTTCTATGTAGAAATAGTTTGCATAATTTTGCAAAAAATGCATTTACGGCCAATTCCTTTCGGGAAGCCAAAAATGCGAAATTTCGTCGATAGTTTCGTGGATCGACGAAAATTGGAGATATTGGACGGAATCTTGTATCCTCTAAAAATCAACGTCCTAGCGCGGAATCGCAATGGCGAGTTCACTCGTGAAATCCGTTTTTCGAACAGTTTGTTAGTTTTTCAGGAATTCGGCCACTTGTGACCAATATTTTTGAAATGCGTCTCATATCTCGTCCTATTGGTGTAAATAATGGAATTTTGTTATTCAGTATTAAATTCTGAAATAGTATTTTTAAGAAGAAATAATTTGGATAATTTTGTAGAAAATTGCATTTTCTTTCTATTTTTTTGGCAAGCCAAAATGCAAAATTTCTTTTCTTCTTTTGGCTTCTTTTGACCAATTTTTTATACAAAATAAATTAAAAAATATAATTTAATTGAAAATTTATCGTATTTAATTTGCTACAATAAATTTTGGAAAATATTATTTTGTCAAATAAACACATTAGTGAGTGATTGATTGTTATATTAGCAAGAAAGTATTCAAAACTGATCAGTGCGTAATAAGACGTTTTCTCGTCTATGGACAATTCCTTTACTTGTCTCCATCTTATTGTTAGGTGCAAACGACGTCGCCATTCCCCATATAATTCTGGCTTTATCATACATTTTAAAAAACAACACAAATAAAATTTATAAAACTTGTTTTAACTGTAATATAATTTATTTTTTCTACTCCCATTGTATAATTCTCTCATTTGTTGGCTGCAACCCGCTGCATAATGATACTCATTACGAAACAGTTTTCATTATGATGTAACTTCTTGGCCAATCACAGAGAAGCTTACAAACCAAGTATTGACACTTCATTTTTTATTTTATTTATTTACGTCAAAAACAGTTAAAAACTGCGTATGACGAGCTATGGGGAGAAGTGAATTTTGTGCACGTTTTCATAATTCTGTGGTCTCTATCCTAAACCATATTCTAGTCGAATTTTGAATACAGAAAAGAGAGTTTTTTTCGAGTTTTGTTGACAAAATATTCGCTCCTATATAATAAAATATATTTTCAAAGGTAAATTAGCTATAAATTTCTGCCCTGAACCCTCATGTTCTTCATGAAAGAATAATACTTTTTGCCGCGATAATATGAAAAACGATAATTTGAATAACTATATTTCCCACTGAAATTCAGAAGACGTGCACAAATAATGAAGTTACATTTATGTCCAGAAGCAAAACAAGGGACCATCTCAGCATTTGCTCAAGGATCAGGGAAACTGGACGAAAAACCTGATCGAGATGGGGGCCATCAACCCAGAAACTGTGGTACAATACTTGTTACAGGTTCTTTAGAATTATACAGTCCAAATGATAAATTAACTATCATTGTTAAAATTAATTCTACTTTCCTTTTTGATGCTCGGTATAGTCTCGAATTGTATAGAAACAGTTATGCAGCAGAAAAGATTTTACTTGGGACTTAAACTTTTCTATTGAATTTAATCGTTTAATGTCTTCTGGCAAAGTGTTGTAGAGTAATGTACATGAATTGTATGTGAATTTTTTGTAGTGAGCTGTTGATACTGCCACCTGGTGAATATGATTACTACGTCGTGTGTTATACTTATAGACATCGGCGTTTGCTGAAAATATATTCCCGTCCTTAAGTAAGTCATTTTTGACAAAAACTACTGATTCGTAAATCAGGAGACAAGGTAATGGTAAAATTCCTAGATTAATAAAGAGTGACTTACAAGAATCACGTGGGTTGGATTTGCTTATTATTCGTACAATTCTTTTTTGTAATCTGAAAGTCTGTGAACTATAAGATGTGTTTCCCCAAAATATTATGCCATATCTCAGGCGGGAGTGAACATTGGCAAAATATACACAACGAGCTGTATGAAGGCTGACGGAATTTGAAAGAATTCTGAACGCGTAGCATAATGAGCTTAATTTTGTGTTCAATTCATTTAAGTGGGCATTCCATTTGAGGTTTGACTGAATTGATAGACCTAAAAATTTTGTTACATTAACATCAGTCAATGGCACACCGTTCATTTTCAATGGAGTACAGAATTTTTTATTTGATATGGAAAACTGCATTGAAACTGTTTTATTTTCATTTACTTTTAATTTGTTATTACGGAACCAATTTGAAACGTCTGATATTGTACTATTTACGGTTTCTTTGTTGCAAAGAATATTTGTATCATCCGCAAAGAGAACTGTTCTTCCGTTTCGAATCGCTAAGGGCATGTCATTTACGTATAATAGGAAGAGAATAGGGCCTAAAATCGATCCTTGCGGGACTCCACGTACAATTGGCAAAGAACCGGAAAGGTGTGTACATAAAGTTCCATCATTCCAGTAAGGTATTTCTACTCTCTGAGATCGTTGTTTAAGGTACGAACATAGCCAATCTAGAGCAATACCACGGATTCCATACGAAGGTAATTTTGAAAGTAAAATGTTATGATCAATGACGTCAAAAGCTTTTGAAAGATCTAAAAATATTCCAATAGTTGCTTCGTTTTGATCCAATGATGAGGCAACATCCTTAAGAAAAGAAAAAATGGCTGTTTCCGTAGATTTTGATTTCCGGAATCCATGTTGGCAATTTGAAAACGCGTCGTGTTTATTCAGAAAGGTTTCCATTCGCACAAAAAAAAGTCTCTCTAATATTTTTGAAAAAACTGACAAAAGAGAAATTGGCCGATAATTTTGAACTTCATTTTTGTTGCCTTTTTTGAAGAGCGGCTTAATCTTAGCTGTTTTAAAAATATCTGGAAAAATTCCGGTGCATAAGGATGCATTAAATATGTGAGTTAACGGGTGTATAATGGCTGGCGCGCACGTCTTTAACAAACAATCCGGAAATTCATCTAAACCGGCCGAATATTTATTTTTTAATTTACCGATTATTTTGAGAATTTCATAGGAAGAGGTTTCGGAAACGAACATAGTGTCTAAGACTTTTAGGGAAACGTCAGATGTTGAATTTTGTGGCTGAAAACCCTTAGTGAGATCGACAGCAATTCTCGAAAAGTATTGGTTAAAGAGACTAGCCACTGTTGCCGGATCGTTCACATCTCTATCGTTATCTTTTAAAACAACATTCTCTATAAGGTTTCTAGTTGGTTTGGTCGCATTTTTTACTATATCCCACATTGATTTTGTTTTGTTATTTGAGTTCAAAATATCCTGATCGTGTTTCATGATTTTAGCCTGCCTTATGACTTTTCTTAACAATGATTTGTATTTTTTAAAGTACAGGAGGAAATCTTGAGATACGTTATGATGCTTAGAAATGAAAGATAGAATTCGTTTGTTTTTACATGATGTTCTAATCCCTTGTGTTGTCCAAGAATTGTTTTTGCGTGAAATATTTAATTTTCTTTTCTGAAGAGGAAAGCAAGTGTTAAAATGAAATGAAAGCGTTGAAAAAAAAGAATAATATTTATCGTTTGTATCAATAGTATTATAAACTGCGTCCCATGACTCCTGCAGTAAGTAATCAATGAATAATTTTATTTTACTTTTAGAAAACACTCTACTCATACGTGTATTATTTATTGTGTCATTGTTCGCATTTCGTATAATGGTAAGAATTTGTGCATCGTGGTCACTGTATCCTAAATCTTTTGTTTCAATTTCATGTCGAGTAGTGGTTTTGTTAATTATAATTTGATCGATTGCCTTCTTTGAATTTACTGTGATCCGTGTAGGTACTTTTATTGCAATATCTAAATTGAAGGAATTAATTAAGTTAAGAAACTGCTCTTTCTCGCAAGATTCGACCAGAAAATCAATGTTAAAATCTCCACATACAACAATGGATTCAAAAGAGCGATTGATGACTTTGATAAGTGTTATCTCTAGTTTTTCTAAGAACAAAATGTAATCTGCAGCTCTCTTTGTTGGAGGCCTGTAGATGCAAAGCAATATCATTTTTAGCACAGGAAGATGTACAACAGAAATTTCAAAAACATTTTCAACGGCATACTCATTGAATTCCGTCAAGGAGATAGAATCAATATTATTTTTAACGTAAATACAAGAACCTCCATATGCCGGACTTTTATGAGATTCTCTTTTTCTACAATAATAGCCTGCGAGGTAAAAGTTTGGAATTTGGAAAATGCTAAGTTCATTAGGAGATAACCAATGTTCTGTAAAGCAAAGAACATCCATTTGATTTAAATCGCTCTGTAGAGCTGCCTCGATAAACTCAGTTTTATTTGAAAGGGATTGAACATTATGGTGCAATATCTTTATTTTTTGCAAGTACCTACACGAATGTTTTTCTGCTGCATCTGACTGTAGTTGCTATATATTTACTCCATTTTTACCTCGAGTGCGTGGTCGAAGGTTGTAATGTGTCCCAGCAGTCACAGGTTGTGAGGAAATAGAGGCGTCATTGGTAGTGGGAATGGAAGAAACGGGAGTAGGTTCACAGGAGGGGGTAAGAGGGTTCAGAATAAGGGTGGGGGGTGGGGAACGTAAGGAAGGTGAAAGGGATGGATTTTTGGCAGGAGGCTGCGTAGGACTGGAGTTGATGATGTATTGTGCAAGCTTTTCACCGACTGCATGTTTTCCAGCAAGGTTCATGTGGAGACCGTGCCGGGTGAAGTGTTTTACTGAGAGGAAATTCATTTCAAAAAGTGTTACATCTGTTTCTCTCAGTTGCAGTTTTAGTTGTTGGTTTGCGTGCTTAATCTCGCTGCAGAGTGTTGGCCTGTTGTACCAGAAGGGCAGAGTCGAGACTACAATGTTAGTATTTTGGGCGGCACATTGTAATTTGTTTACATGTTGCTCAGGTGTAAAGTTACCGCCCAAATTAATGTCATTCTGCCCTCCGATAATAAAGACTGTGTCCTGATTGGTCATTGTCTTCGTGTGAGTGTCCAACTCTGCAGTCACGTCTGCAAACCTCCCGTTAGGTTTAAAAATAGACGAGACTGAGTAGTTGGGGGGTAACTTCCTACTGAGAATGGAGGAAAGATGGCGACCATGGCTGTCAGCTAAAATAAGTACCTGTTTTTTAGGCTCAGTAGGAATGGCTTTGTTTTCAAGTGGGCTAGGATGCGAAGCTTTACGTGTTTTGGTTTTGACACGCTTCCTAGCCTGTTTGCGTTGGTTTGTGCATGTATTTGTCGATGGAAGGGAAGGGTTGTGAGGATCAGGAAGGCGAGGAAAATCTGTTTCATAATCTAAAACACTAAATCTGTTTTGAATTGCGACTGGATGTGGTGTCTGTGTCTTATGTGCAGTCACGGGTGCACGGTTGGGGAAATTCGCAGTGTTGCCTACTTGTGCCCAACCGTCATTGTAGAGAACGACCTCTTCCAGCCTTCGGATATGTTTATCTAAATTACTGTTTACGTGTGTGAAGGCTTTCAGAAGGTCGGCTTTGAGGGTCTAGAGAGTAAAAAGAGTAGAACGAACAGTAGCCATGTCACGAATGCGTGTTAAAGTACGTGATAAAATTGGAATAAATACAAGAAAACTCAGATAAAAGCAACAGTCACCTAGCTTAATATTTTAAAAGTGTAAGATTTATGTGTATTCGATAAATTAAAAATTAAGATTCGATACAAGAAAGAGAAGGTATGCTAACTACAAAATCTATTGAAAACTAGTACTTACGAAATTTGGCAATGCGGTTGCGTATTTCCGTTCACTTAAGCTGCAACTGTTTAATACAATGTCGACTATACTTTACCGTAAATAGATAAAGATATTAGATGAAATTTGTCTTCAAAATATTGAATAAGATTTGAAACAAATTCAAAACAACTCGATACACCGTCCTCGTAACGTTCAAATTAACTGAATAATCACTCGCCACAAAAATAAAATAAACTGAATAGTCACTCGTCACAAAAATAGAATAAATATTTCAGTAATTAAGTTAAAACAGTGATATAAAATCGAAAATAAACTGATCTGTTTATAGATTTTGACACTTGATCACCAACTTGTAATTCTGAAGTTCGTTAAGATTCGTGTAATATTTAAAATTCGTTAGCTGTTGGTTAGTCTTGGTTAGAGCAAAAAACCAGCCAAAATTATATTTCCAGCTAATCTGCAACAAGTAATAAAAGCACTTAAACACATAAAATGCAGTCAGATCGCTAAAAATAGTAGATAAATCGCAAAAAATCAAGAGCACAACCAGATGCGTCAGTCTCAAAAGATGGCGTCAACCAGTCCTCAATCATTGAGAATCTTTAAAGTAAATGTTCGATTGTGTACATTAAAATTGTATTCAATATTATATTCTGCCTCTCAGTTTTCATTTATTTCATTAATAGTAATTTTACCATGAAATATTAATTAAAATAAATTGAATCGTAATTTCACTTCGATCCTATTTGACTAGCGCAGTGGTAGTTATTAGAGAGAACGTTTGCTTAGGTTAAGATCTGAACGCAAGTCATTTCGGGTTATATGTTGCTGCCGTGAGGTTGTTCTTAAAAATCAGCCAATTCTTTAGTTTAAAATGTCTAGTGAATCAAAGGCAGACTTGACACCTCCAGAAATAAGAGAAAAAGAAAAAAATGGTGACGTCGAAATTATTGCCTCAACTTCTGTACTCGTCGCAGGCGGACTGGTAAAACAAAGCCACCTGGGCTGGGTAGGGAGCTGTCTGCTAGGTGGCCTTGGCTGAACCCTGCATGCTGCCATGAAACGATTCAGTGTAAAAGTTTAACTTATAAAAGTTACCATAAGTCGTAGAAAAAGTACCAAATGAAACTCGTGCGAAGTTTACGACACTCGCTCGTTCCTCGCTCGTATCATAATATCACACTCGTGTATTAATACCCATCATTACATCATCGTTTCATAATGTTCTATTAACTTTTTGTAAGTGTCGTACTATTAGCTTTTTGTAAGTTTGTGCGTGTTTATGGGAGGTGCAATTTTGTCGCAATTATTACGTACCTTTATTTTACGCGTCATGCTTGCGTTACAGGAGGGGAGGGATATTCAAAATACTCCAAATTTGTGGATAGCTCCATATACACTACTGTGTGATTTTACATTATTTGCGAAGACTGTTTTTGTTAAAATATTTAATTTAATGCAATGTTATTCAAGTGTACTTCATTTGTTGTTTATCAGCAGTGTGCGCGCTACTTTTTGGAAAACACTTTTTGTGTTTTTGTTCTGCGGAATTGTTGCTGCTGCAGGGCATTAGTGTAAAATATTGTCATCAGAAATAGTTGGCATGTGTGCATGAGGATTTATCACAAATTATCGACGCGAAAAATTTTTTTAAGCACAACTAATTATTTGAAATACATTCAATACTTCCTTTTAAAGACACACATACACCATACACTCACATTATTTACACACTCAGAAATGAAATGTGTAATTTTTCCCGCCAACTGTTCAGTGGCACTTGTCGCTTTCTTGAGGTCTCCTTGAGAAACGCTCTAGCCGCGGTTTGAAGCAACGAAATTTTTCTTTTATTAATAATGGAAATATTTAGGTTGTGCAGTATATTTAGATCTCAATATATATATTTTTTATCTTTTTTCTTTCTTTTTTTGTTTAGAACCGTTCTGTGCGCCTAGTAAGAGGGACTAAGGAGACAGCCTTTCTTAGCAAAATGCTATATATGAATATAAACTTAATCTTTGAGATTTAATATAATTGTCATTTATTTCATTGCTATAAGATTTTTACAATAATTAATGGAATTAGTTTTTGCTTGACATTGGCAAAACTTCTTACACGTATTTAGATTCTATACAAAGAGTATCCACATATATTTATATGGAACTAACTGCCAAATACGAGTGTCATTTGCATTTCACAAATTGTCAGGACTCTTTTCTGAAATTTCAACCCAGAACTTCGGCCCTGAAATAAATTGTTGATGCAGGTTTGTGAATACGGAGCACTTTCCTCGGTCTGTAACGTACAAGTTCTAGCACTATTCAGTCGAAATACTTTCGTTGCACAAAATGTCTGCGCGTATGTTGAATAGAAAGCTTCATTTCTGGGATTTAATGCACCAACACAATTGTAACGGTAGAAAATTTGGGTGACTCAAGACCATGTTCGAGGACTCCCAATTTTGCGTCGCTCTACCTCTCCCCAAATACGTGCTCCAACAGCAATTGTCGGTGCTCCGAGAGTCGGACACTGGGAGATTCAACGGTCTTCACCCAGGCTGTGCCCTGTTAGGGGCGGCAGAGAGAGGAGGGGTCTAGGACCGTTGAAGTAAAATCTGGAGGGGAAATACGGCGGTGGAGAAGGAGGAGGTGGAGGTGATGGTTACAAAACGTAGTGGCAGAGACTTACTGATGACCTTGAGCTGCGCAAATATTTCGTGCGTATAAAGCAGATCCGTGTTGCACCTCGAAGCACACGCGAGAGCGCCTGAGCATCGCCTCGCGTGCTTTCTCTCTGCGCGACGGTGGCTTCAATGCTGTCGCGCGCGTGCGGATCCGGGGTCGAGTAGTGCGCCTCGCGTCCGCCGCGCGCGCGCTCATCGCCCTCCGCGCCGCCGCCGCAGCACGGAGCCGAAGTACAGGGCGACGACTGCCAGCGACGCTGCCACGTTCATCCACGCCAGCGCCGCGAATACCTTGGAGTACTGCGGTCCTGCAATCAGTCACATCCACGGATTAGCACTCCACATTCAAACTTATGGAATACAATTCGAACTTTTACGAACCAAAATGTTTATTAGCTGTCTAGAAGTACAGTGCGTACCCACAGACCACTGAAGAAGTCTATCGTTGTTTTGGACGCAACGTTCGGACGGAAAAATTTACCATCGTCCAAGTAACGGCTTCACAGCCCGGAAATAAAAGTTATTTTTAATAATATATCCAGCCGTGAAAGCCTACATTGTTTTACGAACCAAATTTCACATTTTTTCAGAAAAACTGCAACTTTTTCTTGACCAAATTTACTCTTATCTAGTATTCATTTATTTACTTATTAGGTGTGGTATTTTTTCAGACTTCTCGCGCTTCCTTCGGTGAAGAGTTTCTTAAAATAGAACTGACGTGTTGAGGCTGACTGAAAATATGTGAATATCTATTATTCACAGCAAATCACACATTAATTATAATTGATTGTCCACGGGCGGACATGTCCCTGTCTACGGACAATAATAATTGTTCGTAGCACCGGCGGTACTTTTCGTGGACATAAATTTAGTATATCGTGTCGATGACATATGTATATGACTAGTTATAACGTTTAAACGTGTCCAGGGACACGTTTGCCCGAGAGGCACTATCTACCAGTGAAAAATACTCGTAGTAGAAGAATGAAACTTCTCATTCTCCATTACAGAATATAAGTCGCAATATTATAATATTAAGTATTCTAGTATAACAATGATGTAAATAATTCTATAAAGAATGTGCCGTTGTTGTTTGTAAAAAAATAGTCACGAATTTATGTGAATATCAACACTTCACAACAAAACATTCACATATAATACAAGTAAGTTATTTTATAACATTGCTAGATGTGAGATGGTTCATAGACTTAAATTAAGAAATTGAACTCGAATTGTGTATTTTGTGCCAAAGTTCAGAACAATCAGAGAATTTATTGTCACGAACCAAATACGAATGCGATTATTATACAAGTTTCAGGAATTGACGAAAAACAGTTAAATTAAGCTTGGAAATAAATTTTTCAGAAATGTTAACTAAAATCAGATGATATGAATTTCTGAAAAATTTCTAACTGAAATCAGATGAGTGCACTTCTCTCAACGCGAGCAAATTATTTTAAGAAAACATTTTTGAAAAAACAACAAAAAACAAAAGAATATTGAAAACGTGCTATGGGCTTTATTTACCACCAAAAATTAAAAGATCGAATTCAACACTCAGATCTGAAATCTTGAGTCGGTCTATGGCAAACTTTTTTTAACACAAAAAGGTTTTCGGTACAAGAATCCCCAAAATGTGTAGTTCCATCAAAATTTCAATTTCAAATATTTGCAGCATCAGGTAACTTTCTTTATATTCGTTATAATTACTACAAATATATTCCATATTCTCTAGTACAGGGCTGTTCAACTGCGAGACAGAGTGCCAAGCTGCTCGCTTATATAATAGACCCGGCCGCGCCTAAACGCCTTCCTCTCCACCGTGTCGAGCTGACTCAACAAAGGGCCACACTGGACGGGCCACTCTGGAGCTGACTCAACAAAGGGCCACACTGGACGAGCTGACTCAACAAAGGGCCACACTGGACGGGCTGGCTGACTCAACAATCAGCGGGCCATACTTCTGGCCCGCAGACGCGCGCCGGCGCAAGGCCCGTTGAGCAGCCCTGCCGCAGTCGCCGCCCATGGCCAAAAGCAGCAGTCGCGAGCCGCCGAGGGTGACTCACCGACGCCGAGGGTGGCGAGCAGCACGAGCAGGCCGGTGAGGCCGTCGATGGGCGAGAGCGCGTGCGTGCAGTGGGTGACGCCCAGCGCGTCGAGCAGGAAGGCCCTGTTGAGCGCCTCGGCCGCCGCCAGCCCCGCGCGCGCCACCAGCGCGCTCAGCTGCAGCCAGGCCACGCTGCGCGCCGCCGACCCGCCGCCCAGCCCTGCGCCGCGCCGCGCGCAGCCGTTCTACTGCGGTTTTTCTACGAGCGACCCTCAAGGCCACGCAAATCCCATCTTCGCGATGGAATATGTCACGGCATTTCGCGTCTTTTCTCGGTCTTTTGCCGGTAGGAGTCGCATGATCGCAAGCACTGCTTCATACGGTCGCGATCGTGCGAAATCTAGCGGAACGAACGAGAAAGACGCGAAATGCCGTGACATATTCCATCGCGAAGATGGGATTTGAGTGGCCTTGAGGGTCACTCTTAGAAAAACCGAAGTATATACATGGGGTTTTCTTTCTTGGCGCGTGAAGGTGTGTCAGCAAAATGGAATTTCTCACGGTTTTTCGCGTCGTTCTCGGATGTGCCGCTAGGAGTCGCATGATCGCCAGCACTGCTCGATATAGTTGCGATCATGCGACTACTATTCGAGTACTTCGGTTTTTCTTTCTTAGCGCATGGGGGTGTGACATCAAAATGGAATTTCTCACGTTTTTTCGCGTCGTTCTCGATTGTGCCGCTAGGATTCGCATGATTGCCAGCACTGCTCGATACAATCGCGATCATGTGACTCTAGCGGTACAACCGAGAACGACGCGAAAAAACATGAGATATTCCATTTTGATGACACACCCTCACGCGCCAAGAAAGAAAAACCGAAGTATAGCAGGCAGCCGCACCGTGGCACACGGGACAGGGACACAAAGGGCGCACACTCATGAGGGGATTATGAGGTAGGTTGGCGAAAAGAGGGTGGCGAGGGAAAAGAGGGCGAGGACGAGAGAATAAGGTAGTGAGCAAAGGAGGGCGGCGGGGGAAATGGGAGGGGAGGGGAGGGGATTAGAGGATGTTGAGGGTAAACTGAGGCAGTTGGGGAAAAAAGGGCATCTGGAGGAAAGGACGGCGAGGGGAGTAGAGGGCGATGAGGGAAAAATAAGGTAGAGAAAAAAGGGCGGCATGGAAAGAGGTTGGTGAGGGGAGTAGAGGGTGATGATAGGAAAGTTAGACAGTGTGTCGAAAGGAGGGCGGCGGGGGAAATGGGAGTGAGGGGATTAGAGGACGTTGAGGGGAAAATGAGGCAGTTGGGGAAAAGAGGGCGGCGGAGGAAAAAGGCGGCGAGGGCAATAGAGGGCGATGAAGGGAAAATGAGGTTACGGAATAGAGGGCAGTGGGGAAAGGAATCCAGGAGGAAGGGAATTAGAGGACTTTGAGGAGAAAATAAAGTTGTGGGAGAAAATACGGCGGCGAGTGGACTAGATAGTTTTGTGGAAAATAAGTTAGTTTGGGTGGAGGAAAGAGGGGGCGCAGGGAATAAAGGGCGATAGGGGGAAATCAGTTAGTTTCAGGAAAAGAGGTCGGCAGGGGAAAAAGGGCGACGAGGGTAATAGAGAACGTTGAGGGGCAAATAAGGTAGCTTGGCGAAAAGAGGATGTCGGAAGAAAGAAGTTGGCGAGGGGAGTAGAAGATAATGAGGGGAAAATAAAGTTGTTTGGTGTGGTGGGAGTAAGGGGCGGCGAGGGAATTAGAGGGCGTTAATAGGAAAATAAGGTTGTTTGGGGAAAAGAGATCCACGGGGGAAAAGGGCGGCGATGGGAATAGAGTGTGATAAATGGTTTTGGCGAATGGAATAGAGGATAAAATAAGGTGGTTTGAGGAAAGAGGTTGGCGGAGCTGAAAACGCTAGAGGAATAGAGAATGTGGGCGAAAGGAGCGGAGGGTGAAAAAGAGAGTGGAAGAGGGTCCCTGGCGGAAAGAGGGTTGAGGGAATAAAATTGGTCGATGCGTGAAAAGTGGGCTAAGGGGAAGTAGCTCTTGTATTTGTCGGTGGCGGACTTTTTGACAACTCTGAGATTTGCTGCAGAGACAGCGGCAATGCTAGTTCTGAATTAAATTGAGTAGATCAGGGGGTGAAAAAGGTAAGGGGGAAAAGAGGCTTGAAGAGCGGCGTGGGGAGTCAAAAGAGGGCTAGTGAGAGAAGTGAGTGGAGACAACTGTAGAAAACGGGTAGTGTGGGAAAAAGTGGAGGAAAGATGGCTGAGAAGAGGAATGAAGACGTGTGTGAAAAGAGTCTGCCTGGGGAGATTATGATGCGAGGCAAGGGACGCCTGGCGAAAAGAGGGCAACAATGAGGGAAAAAGACTTCGGGAAAATGTCGGCGAGGCAGAAAAGAAGGCAGTGGCAAGATGTCGGAGAGAAGAGACGCTAGGAAAGAGCAGGAAAGATGAAGAGACGAGAGCAAGGACACCGGAGCACATTGAGGAGCTTCTGAATCAATGAGTCACATTACAGTAATTACAGTCAATGAATTACATTACAGTCAGGTTTTTGTCCAATTTATCTTTATCTTTTGAATAAATGCTGATTTGCCCTCTTTTGATTCTGAACATCAATGTACCTTCAATATATGCACATTTTGTTGAGCTTTGATCTTTTTGCTAGTTGAGGTAGTAGTAAGGCCGGAGAGGGCTTGTTAATTTGCAGCAAAACTATTCATTGAAATCCGAAATTTATTAAGTGATGCATATAAGTTTTTTATCATTCGCATGCAAAACTTTGTAATTATTAAACACTGCTGAAGAAGCCAGCTGCAACTCACCGACGAAGCCGACGGCGGCGCAGGCGGCGGAGACCGCCAGGATGCGCGCCTTGGCCTTGACGTCGAGCGGCCGCAGCCAGGGCCACGCCCACGCCAGCGCCATGTCACTCACGCCGCCCATCGCCACCACGCCCAGCGCCTGCAGCACGCGCACGCCACGCAACACGCTCACTTCATTCACGCTTCATTTCGGCTTACCTGGCACGCTTACTACACTTCCGTTTTTATAACATAGCCCGTCTGGGTCTGTCTTCACGATGGAATATCTAACGGCATTTCGCGTCGTTCTGATGATAAAAATCGAGATGCTGCATCTAAATATAAATTAAAAAGAATTGGGGACAGACTACATCCTTGTCTTACTCCTTGGTTTATTACCTCTTTCTTATACTCTTGGCCCTTGATACAAATTTCAGAGTTATTGTGGATGTTTCTGAAGACCAAAATCAGCTGCGGGGGGAGACCTTTACGATGCAATACATTAGTGTATTTCAGTCTCCGGTGTCGGCGCCCCGTGGAGCGGCGAGGGCGGGTGGGCGTGTCTCACCTGGAGGTCGGTGAGCTGGTCGGCGCGCTCCCAGACGAGCGCGGGGGCGAGCAGCCAGTAGGCCAGCGAGGAGAGGCGCGCCGTCACCACCAGCGTCAGCGCCAGGTAGAACATCGGGCGCAGCAGCATGCGCAGCTCGTCGCGGAACCTGCCGCGCGCACGCTCACGCTCACCGACAACGAGCACTCAAAGATTGATCGATTCCGGGCGCGTCAACTAAGTAGGTCATTATTCCCGTAAGTGTAGTGCGTGTTTTTTCTCGGGGCGTGTTTTTTCTTGGGAGGTGGTGGTGATCTTCTTTCCCGCCGGATGGCGAGATCTGGCGCCAAACTACCGTCGACTAGCAGGGTTTCCATTCAACCAGGTATCTCCCACAAGCGGGGCACTGCCCCAGCTGGGACAATATGTAAGCTCCCGACCGGTCCCACGGCATGTGTGATAGTGTAGTGAATGTTAATGTGTGTGTGTAAAGGGAAAGGATAGGACAAGGAAGGGAAGGGAAGATCGCGCGCGGTCCGTGGCCCGATTGTTAGCGTACTGCTCCAGCATTCGTCTGGTGTTGATCGGAGAAACCACGGAAAACTATCGATCAGAGCAGCCGACCGCTAGAATTCTCCTCCAGACAGCAGCTGAATCCGACCTAGCTTTCTGGCTAGTGTCGAAACTCCTGCGAGCGTCAAACGCTTGGAAGGCAACACAGAAATTTGAACGTGACGTATTCCCTTCACCGTAACTAACAAACTCTGCACACCTGAGCTTTTCTTCGTCACGCTGTTACAGAAACTGGGACGATTTTAAGGGATATCTACGATTCTATTTTTGCCCGGAGCGGAAATAAAAATATGTGACGGCGGCAGTATTTTCTACACTAGCTTGTCAGCTACGTCGAATTCAGTCGCTGCCTGGAGGAGAATTCTAGCAGCCGGCTGCTCTGATCGGTAGTTTTCCGTGGTTTCTCCGATCAACATCAGGCGAATGCCGGAGCAGTATCGTAACAAACAGGCCCGATCTTTCCTTCCTTCTCTATCCTATCCTCACCCTTCGCACACTCACACTAACATGCACTACACTACCTCACATGCCGGGAGACCGGTCGGGAGCTCAGAGCTTGTCCTGGCTGGGGCAGTGCCCCGCTGGTGGGAGATACCTGGCTGAGTGGAAACCCCGCAAGTCGACGCCGGATCTCGCTATCCAGCGGGGAAAAGATCATCGCCATATCACGTTGAAATAACATGCACTACATTTACGGGACTAATGACCTCTGTAGTTGACGCGCCCGAAATCAAGAACAATCTATCAATCAATAAATCAAAAATATGTGACTTAAGTTTAATATGCTATTTACATGATCTGCGGGTAATTTGATGTAAATCAAAATGTGATTTCGTAAAAATGTGAATTTGACATTTTGGGTCGATGTGCCGGCTACCTATCGGTATCCCCCATATCTGGGCCTAGTATAACTTCCACACTTGGAAGTAAGAAAGACATTTGGGAAACGTGACGCATTCAATTCGCCGTAACTAACTAACTCCGCACGAGCTTTCCTTTATAACACAGCAACAGAAAGTGAGATGATTTTCAAAAAAAGCTACTACTCTATTTTTGCACCAGCCGAGAAGAAAAATAAAAATTATCTGATTTAAATTCAAAATACTATTTTCATTGTTCCCAATGTAATTTTATATAAATTAAAATGTGTTTTTTTAAAATAAATATATTCTGATTTAAATAAAAATTGCAACTTTTATTTCAGAAAACATGCTTTTTACTTTCTACCTACGGAGTAGAGAGAAAATTACGTAATGCTGCGCGAAAAAACGCCGAATTTTCGGCAGAAAATGTCTTATTACAGGACCCAGGTGACGAAAAAGTGGATAAATCTAGTGACTAAATTTAGAACAAAAGTCCTCTATCAGTTGGTGTAGCCAGAATCAATGTTTGGTGAGTTCTTGATACCGGAAAATCGAACGACGGCAACACGTCTGTCGGGCGTCCGTCCGTCTGTGAATAACGTTAGCGACTAAACCGTTCAGCCGATTTTCTCCCAAATTGATAATCCCCATCGATCTGGTTGATGTAGCGGACCCTTGAATTTGAAACACATATTTCAATTTTTGGGAGTACTTTATATGGCGGCCCTTTTTCAAAACTTTAAATGGCGGACATTTTCCAATGATTAAAAAAAAGCTCCATCGTTTTCCATTAAATTGTTGGACAGTGTGATACTGTTTAAGTAAACCGTGCAGTCGCATGTTCGTTAAAAATCCTGATTTTTCTAAAATTGCAAAAGTTCAAAATTTTTTGGCTGTCTTCCAACAACTAAAATATTTTTCTTAACGAACCCTGTTTCTTAAAGACAGATTTTGAAATAAGGTCATATACAATTTTTCTAAAATTTCTGTACTTTTCGCGTAATTTTGCGTGAAAATACGGGGGAGAAAGTCTATGCCTATGTGTGTGAAGCTCTCCTACTGGTGGCAGTAGCACGCCTCGCGGCACCGTGTCATGCCACGAGCTTCTCCGCGTCACTAGCGTCGGGAGAGGAAACTATTAGTAACCCCGCCGTTTTACAATAGCGATGGCGTTCTCTCTTGCGGCGAGGTTATGTCTTCCTACAACTAAAATATTTAAGATATACATTTTTCTCTTAACGAACCCTGTTTCTTAAAGACAGATTTTGAAATAAGGTCATATACAATTTTTCTAGAATTTCTGTACTTTTCACGTAATTTTGCGTGAAAATACGGGGGATAAAGTCTATGCCAGAACTGCGTGGAGAGGCGACGCCGGTCTATGCCATTCTGCTGCACCACTAGACTTCTGTCTGACCTGTGGCCCTTGGGGTCGGCGCCCAGCGAGTAGAGCACCACCTCCTCGTCGTCGTCGGCGGCGTCGTCCACGAAGACGGCGGCGCTGCCCGGGCTGAGGCCGCCGCGGCCGAACAGCGGCTGCGGCCGCTCCCTCTCGTCACGCCGCGCCTCCTCGTCGGACGACGACGGCGACGGCGACATCGGCAGCAGCTCCACGTCCGAGTCGGGGTCGAGGCGGTGCAGCCCCGACGGCCCCGGCGCCGCCCCCGCGCCCGCCCCCGCCGCCCCCGCCGCCTTCCGCGCCGCCGGCTCAGGCTCCTCCTGCGGAAGTTGTAACAAAAATTGATAATAAATTGCCTTTCAAGGGCATGAACAATTACAATAACTTCAAACCTCTCTCTCTCTCTCTATAAGTTAGTTTAATGCCTTATTTTACGTGGCGAGACTCGGGCCATCAGGCCCGCTCTTCCGTCTGACCACGCAATTTCACTACGCTCCTTTCACCTAGCGGAGAAAGAAGGTATTATCTCGGGCGACGAAACAGGCGATTTGAATTTAGCTCAGAGGCGTCATTTAGGCTTGAGGGTCTTTTACATGCAAGTAAATCTACTGACATGGGACAGCCGGATTTACTTCCCCTCCGGAGGAAGGCGTACGAAGGATTTTTTCGCCCTTAAAGAAATCCACGGCTTCGATCGGGTTTGAACCCGCGAACTTGGGTATGACAGTCCGGTACGCTAACCGTACGCTAACCGCACCATCGAATCCGCATATATATGTATAAATTATATATATAAATATGTATAATTCGTGAAAGGATTTGTTAATTTTCATTTTATTCAAAACGATTGGAGGAACCGCTTTGAAACATACTTCGAACTTTAGCCAGGTGAAGTGGTCATTAGCCCACATTCGATGGCTAGGGTAAATTAATTAGGTTCCAGTAATAAGGAATTGTCGATATTTCGTAATAAACACAAATCAAACTACAGGTAGGAATATTAAATGGTTAGTGAAAGACAAGCTGTAGTTTCGAGTTACACTATGCCAGTTGAAAATTTCTATTTACAGGATACCACTAGCCTATATACCTCCATCACCACCATACCTATATACCGCCATCGCCACCATCACTATTTACCTCAGTTGACGCTTTGCTAGATATACTGAGTTGTGATGAAAAGAATCCGGCTTTGGGAATTTACGATGAATGTCAGAACAATCCTGGGTCTGTGCAACGCATGCTATCCTAGTTTCTGTGAAACGCATTGTCTGAGTTAACGCGATAATACTTTTCGCGATCGCACAAGACACCTCACCCTTGAACAATCATATTACATTCGCCGCCACCCAGAAGCTAATAAAAACATTAGTCGGACGATGTTCGAAATTATTCTTATTCGTAATTAATTCTGTTTTATCCACACCGGCTAATGAAAGAATTAACCGGCTAATTCACGAATTAGCAATATGTCTGACTTACCTCGATATATATGTTAACACGTATGTGTTTTATGTTAACATATAAACCAGGAAAGCATTAGGCGAAGATTCTGTGAAAGGTTAGTTTTCATAAAGCTCAAGCTACTATCTACAGTATTGACACTGTTATCAAAGACATACGTTAGCAGAGATGAGAATAACAATATTATTAGAAGCCTCTGGTCAGTTGGAAGCGGACGATTTTGTCTGAAAGTCAGTAAATAAAGGACAACGGAGAAAGCTGTGACTACGTATCTATTCCACGTTTTTGTTACAGTTACTCAATCCAGTTTGTTATTTGTTACAGTTACTCAAACCAAAGTAGTTTCGAAGTCCAGAAAACTTTCCTTCCGCAACCCGGCCCACCTAATCTACATTAAGATCTACATTTGTTGTGAGAACCAGGCTCATTTTAGAAGAAAATAGAAATATTGCATAGAGTATTTTAAAGAACTTACTCAAATGCGTTAGTTCGTTTTCTAAACGTCTTTTTCAATTGTTAACAACCATTAATACATGTTTATTGTAGGGCATGTGACATCTACATCATAACATCAATGTTTCTAATATCGCTGTACAAAATTAAAACATCCATGATATTAAATCATGGCCCCCAATCATCAATGTTTTTAAAACTAAATTAGTAATTATTGTTCTTCACGCCGGGGAAGTTATCTCGAAGGTGGTCATATTTTATTCATTTGTAATTGTGATTCTGACAAAAATACAGCTAGGATCAGGACAATTAACAAAACTTTCGTTACTTGATTCAATAAGTCTAAAATAATATGAACTTAATTTATCGACCAAAATTCGATTTTATTGGTTTTATATCTTTTGTCATTTTGGTCGAAATAATGTTCGGTTTATAGATATCTGGAAATTATTATGGAGTTTTATTATGGTAATATTTTTTTTAATTAAAAATTAAACATAAAGCACGCAAAAAATCGAACACAATAAACATCAGTTTAAAAATCGAAGTTAATTACATTGATGTTTTTATTTTAAAAAATCGTTGTTTTGGAAACATCGACATTGGCGTCGCATTCAGATGGCATATAGTGCTATCTAGATGGCAACATTTTGTTTAAATTTTCTCTCGTAAAACAACCACAATAAATAACAAGGTAAAATAGAATTTTAGAAATATACTTCTAAAATAGAATTTTAGTATAGAATTTAGTAATTAATAATAGTAATTTTAGTAAGAATAATAGTATTTCTAAAATAGAATTTTAGAAATACAACTTGGCTACAAAAACACATTTTTTGAACCTAAAAGCGGTTTTGTAGTTTGAAATTCCTTTTCACCAATGTCACAAACTTCACACATAGAATTTTTTACTTTCTCGTATATGTAGTGTAGAGGAAGTTATATAATGCTGCAAAATATCTGTTTCGAAATTTTTACAGAAATACACGTTCTGAGTATCTGGGACAACAAATAGATATTTTAGAAACATTTTACTGTACGTTTGTTTGTCCGCTGCCTGATAAAAACAGCGCCCAATCCAACCATAGGATTTCTCCGCAGATGAACAAGGACTTCAAGCACAGACTAGCGTACAGCAATAATCCCGTACCCGACAGTAATCCCGACTATTTTTCTCAAAAAACGCAACAACTGCTTTCTTAATTTTTTTTCATGGATAGAAGAACGGGTGCTTAAATGGATGGCGCGGAAGGATTGAGGGCGAGGAAGGTCTGAAGGATTTAGGCACTAGTGTTGTCCACAAACAGAACAGACGTTTTGCCGGAAATAAACTGTTCAGTATCAAGGACGTACATAACGTGGATTGTAATTACAGAACGTGTTAGAGGAAGTAATTTACTACGTGTTGGAAAATGTTTCATCAACTTTTTCATTACCTGGCAATTAAGTTCTTATGTCAAAGAATTTTCGGCGCGAAATTACTATACTTTCTCTACTGATGCAGTAAGACGAGAAAGCTAAATGGGCGAGAAGGGCTTGCAAAATGTAAGGAGCGGACAGAAGCGAAAGGAGCAAAGGAGAGGGAGTAGAGGAGGGAGAAGAGGGGCAGGATAGTCTTGAGTAGGCTCGCTTTTCTTAAGTTATGTTTTACAAGGTCTGTGACTGGTCTCCCGCCATGTGGTGATTAGCACTTGTAACTTTGTATGTACGAGAAGAGAAGGGAAAAAGGTGCGTGTTCAATTTGTTAAAGAGTTACTCCTGGAATTTTGTGGTATAGATCGTAGACCCCAGAAAACTATTGATAAGAGCTAACAGCCACAAGAATTCTCCTTCAGATAGCGGATGAATTCAACATAGCTATCTAACAAGTGTAAAAAATTCTACATCACGAGGACTCAAGCACAAGGATCTCACGGTGAAAGATAATGCAGAGGCAACAGGAATTTCGGCGTTAAGGTATCCTTCGCCGGGAAAGTGAATACCAAGACTGAATTATCAAATTTGCGACTAAAAAATTCCAGCTATGGAAGATCTTAGCCACCTCCAGTGATAAAAACATGAACTACACATACGGGAATAATAACCATAAGAGTTGACGCGCCCGGAAAAAATAATTACCAAAGACTAAAGTCTTTAAGTGTGTAGTGACAGTGAGTGTGAGTGATTGTGTGGCATGCAATCAAATTCGTGAAAACATAAGGAGCTCTCTCTGAAAGAGGCTTCCTATAGTGCGATTTTTATAACATTGCCCCCCAAAGCCCATCTTCACGATGGAATATATCATGGTATTTCGCGTCTTTTTCAGTCGTGCCGCTAGATTTCACATGATCGCGACCGTATCAAGCAGTGCTTGCGACCATGCGACATCTAGCGGCAGAAACGAGAAAGACGCAAAATGCCGTGTGATATTACATCGTGAAGACGGGCCTTATGGGGCAAAGTTTTAAAAATTGCACTGTAGGAAGCATAGTTGAGAGAGCTCCTTATGTTTTCACGAATTTGATTGCCTGCCACAGAATCACTCACACTCACTCACTCACTCTACACACTGAAATACTTTTGTCTTTGATGATTATTTTTGCTGGGCGCGCCAACGACTGATTATTATTCCTTTATGTGTAGTGCATGTTTCCCATAGGAGTTTGAGGGGCAGGTATGTAATAATCGCACTATAGTCGCGAGCGTTTCCGCCGAGCCCAGCGTGGCGCGCGCCTCACCTGCAGCAGGTCGTATCCCTGCGTGGGCGGTGGGGCGTGCGCGGGCGTGTGGGCGGGGCGGGCGGGCCGCACCGGGCCGAGGGCGGCGGCCGCGAGGAGGCCCGCGACGGCAGCGAAGGCGGCCTGCGCCAGCTGCGCGCGCCACGCGCCCCAGCGCTCCAGCGCCGAGTAGAGCGCCAGCGGCGCGAAGACGGCGGCCACCGCCTGCGCCACGCGCACCAGCGCCTGCGCGCGCAGCAGCCGCGCGCGGAAGTAGCGGCGCAGCAGGCAGTCCGGCGGCGACAGCGCCACGCAGCACCCGCTCCCTGCAACGGCCCATGCCCCCCTTCACGATCCCTTTCTTCGCTTCCGACTCTGTCACTCGGAAGTAGCGGCGCAGCAGGCAGTCCGGCGGCGACAGCGCCACACAGCACTTGCTTCCTGCAACGATCTGTCTTCCCTGCATAACCCTTTCATCCCCTTCACTATCTAATCTTTCTCTTCACTCTCCCTTCCTTCTCCTCCGTGTGTCTACCTCTCTCCTTCAGGCCCTTCGTTTCTTTGCTTCCTTTTTCTTTTTCCTCCGCTTCCCGGCAGTCAATGCGCTTCTTCTCTTCCCCTTGCTACCTCTACTCTCCTCCACTCTAAATCCACTTCTTCCTTTTCCCTTTCTCTCTCTTTCACCATATGTCATTCCATTTTCTCTTCTAATTCTCCCTCACCCTCTTCATATCTCCTTTCTTTGTATAATCATCTCCATCTCGTCCTCCCCTCTGTCGTTTTTTCCTGAAACACCACTCTTCTTCCCCTATTCATCTATTTGTTTTATCCCTCTCTCTCTCTCTCTAGCTCCCTTGCTCTCACTCACTGTCTCTCTCTCTCTCCTTTCTCATTCTCACGCTCTGCACCCTTCCTCGTCTTCGTTTTCCGTCTAATTATTTACATTTCTCTCTTTCGCCTTTATTACTCCTACCCCTCGTTCCTTCATTACCCCTCTCTTGCCATAAATTTTTCCCTTTTTATTTTCCCTTTTTTCTTTTATTACTTTTCCTCTTATCGGCTACTCTCGTGTCTCTACTGCGCTCTCTCTACCTCTTCGGTTTTCTCTTCCCTCACGCTTTATTTCTCTCTCTCTCTTCGATTTCTCTCCTTCCCCTCTTGCCTACTTTCACGTGACATGTATCCCTGATTGGCGGTCTACTCGTCTTGCACATTTGTCCGGCAGGTACACGACATTACTTTGCGTCAGAACGTGTACCTGTGAAACACGAGTTGCTTCCCTATCACATGCATATTTAACTTTTTTGTTTAAGATTTCTTATCCCATTTGCCAATGCAAAGGAGATAATCTTCGATAGAAGTTTGTAACATTTATTCTGAGACAAATGTGCAAGACGAGTAGACTAGTAATCAGGGATAAGTGCCACCATAGAGTAAAAATGTATACATCCTTAGTCTATGGTGCCACATGAAAATGGGCAAGAGGGGAGGGAGAGAAATTGAAGAGAGAGAGAGAGAGAGAGCGGAGTAGAGATGTGGATGGAACTCCTGGCTGCCGCCGAGTGTAAGTGAAGAGTGCTCTTACCTGCGAGGAGGGCGGCGACGCCGACGAGCGCCGAGTGCGCGGAGGAGTGGGCGGCGGCGAGCAGCGCGGCGGCGGCGTGCGCGCTGGCGGCCAGCGCCACCCCCGCGGCGCACGCGGCCCTCGCGCCCCGCGCGCCCGCCACCACGCGGCCCCACGGCGCTGCCACACACACGCGCGCGCGCGCACGCACGGACGCTGTTAGACGCTCCCACACCGCTCCGCATTGTTAAATAGTACATGAACCAACATACAGATGTAAGGCTTACATGAACATGCACCGGCGCACAGACGCACGCGCACACACACAAACAATGTTAGACACTCCCAGCCGGCTCCGCATTACTAAATCCATGTGCTTTCTAATATATTAAGTATGTAGAAAAGATGAACCAATATACAAATATAAGGCTTACGAACATGCACACACACACACACACACACACACACACACACACACACACACACACACTGTTAGACACTCCCAGCCCGCTATACTTGACTAACATACAAGACATGTAGAAAAACTGAACCAATCTAGAAATGTAAGGCTTACATTCACACACGCACAGGCAGACGCGCACACGCGCACACGCACACGCGCACGCACACACTAAATAAAACCTCCTCGCCCGAGTTTGTAAAAGAAAACCACAGGAGGAAATTAAGCTTATAAGGAGGAGACTTGTTACAAATAGTTCTTAACATAATATTTTTTATTCCGATGTTCTTCTTTGATTAGGTATTTCCAGGTAATGGAAAAGAAATTATTTAGTCGGTTTTAACTACTTATTGGAAAACGACGTTTCGAAGAAAGTAGTTCATCATCACACTGTAATACGTTTAAATGTACATGACAAAGAAAGGTAGATGATTTAGTGAATTTGAGAATTTTTGTGCTTGGCTATGAACAATTGTATGACAAAAATTTGCATTGGTGAACCAGAGATGGCGAAGACGATGGTGATGTTGCGCTTCAAGACTAATAACAAGTTCGATATTTTGGTAAAAGAATTGTTATTTTCTAAAATTATTTCGTCTAAATAATTTTAAAGTAATAAATAATAAATAACATCACACAATTTCATTACAAGTTATTAATCCTTGTAAAAACTGATGTAATAAATCAAATCAAGTTATTTCTGATCATTTATTCCAGAAACCCGTCAAGTGCACGGGTTTAAACGTAAAAAATATGAGATCAGTACAACAAGTTTACATAAAAACTATTCATTTATCAACTGCTTTAATATTAAACAAATACTTAAAAATCAGAAAAATCAACCCTACATTGCTAGGACACTCTTTATTAGTTTTCTCGACATGAGGAATTTGGCGTTAGTTAGAACATGCCTTACGTCGGGTTCGAGCCTACATTCAGAATGTAACGCGCACTTCCGCGCAAATTCCACAAACCCTTGCGCCAACCGATTCGGCCAGATGGGCCAGAAACGAAAGGAAGTGACTTGAAAGGTGACGCACTGTAACCGAGAGAGCTTCACAGAAACACAACGCACAAGCAAGCATCCCTACTCGAGGTAGGATTTAGAAGATTAGAAATCGCGACATTTGAAACTCAAACTGATTACGCGCGCCCAAATATTATTTATGATACAGATTGTAGCGTCACAGCACTGGGCGCGACCGACCGCACAAGTCGTGCAAGGGGAGGGGTGGTCCTCTCGTGCCGCGCAGGGGCGGACGGACCCCCCGGGGTCTCTCGAGGGTCTCTCTCCGCTGGGGGCGTGTCTGAGAAGGCGGCTGTCCGTTCGCACTAGTGATGTGTGACGACAGAAATCGTTCGCAGATGGACGCCAGGCTCCTTCTGCAGCCAGCCCAAATCTCGAGCGGAAATGACGCTTTGTGCGTGGGAGGTCGGTCACGTGATGCCTCGCAAGGGAGGCGGGTGGAATAAGCTTCCTGGGAGTCGAGTTTTGACCGTAGCGATGTGCGGAGGTGATCGCGAGCAGTGTCTTGCGAGGCGTGGCTTTTCGCCACGGGACAAGAGACCAAGGGCGGCGCTGGTGTAGCGAGCTGGGGTTCTCTTAGTAAATACTGAGGCGGCTCGTCTCAGGAGTCGGAGTGCTGTGGAGAGCAGCGTTCCTTAGGAGTGTTCCTTAGGAGTGTATATAGTGTAATAAACTTGTAAATAAATATGTACAGTCAACTCCGTGTCTGTGTTCTTCCTCATCCTATGACGACGTCACAATATACACACCACAAACATAATAAATTTAATGGTGACGGTTGTGTGTCGAAGGGCGGAGTGAAATCCTTAAACACCGTTTTCTGTTTTAAGTAAAACTGACTTTCATCGCGCACCTTCCACAGCCCTTCATGCAATGGCGAGACATTTCAGGAGGAACGCACGGTGAAAAACGAAACTTTTTCGGGCACAAACAGCAAAAATCGAAAACTTATGAATATCACTCTGTATTGCGCGCTTTCCTGCAAGGGCTGCGACATCGTCAGTCGGCCGTCAGTATTACAGTGCACGTACTCTTATATGATATTATATAAATGACCTCCCGAGTCTACAACAGGCTGTTTTGGACGGCCATTTTTTCATCATTTTTCGACGGTACAGAACGTACTTACGTCTGGTACGTGACGAACCAAACTGGATGTAATTTGTACCAAAATCTGTTTTCATCCAGTTTGCTATGTGGGTGGTGTGTTTTGTTTTTGTACGTTTCCAGAGCATTTTAATGTATTTAATTATAATGTGAAATTGTTAAGTAGTTTGAAATAAAACATGTATTGTGTTCTAATGTCTTCTTCCATGGTCTGCACTAATATAACCTAACTTAATTCGTTATCATAGATGTTTTATTCAACTGTTTAATGTGATTCAACCGTCTAGCTTTCGTTTTCATTCAACTGTTTAATGTTCAGCGCTTTTTGCGGCGTCAACAGGAAATATTTTCATCGCCATTGCGCATAGAAAACAAAATGACTGTGTAAAACGCTCGTTCTCTTTCATCCAGTTCCAATACCGAAACAGTAGCGCGCAGAAATGAACGTCCATTTTCATGGCGAAAAAAGTGACTGTGTTTCAGAGGAGCGCACAAAGTTTCGGTGAAATACTGGCTACAGGGATATTTGAAAATTACAAAAAAACACTTTACACCAATTTCTGCTTTTAAGGCTAGTACATTAAAAGCATTAATTATCTCGGATAAGGAATCACTGGCGTGTGTTTTACAACTCAAATAACTGACTCATTTGTTTCCAGGAAAAGACCGTGCCACCAGTGCTACTTCCGAGAAGAAGCGCGTCACTGATTTGGACCGGCTCATCGCAGTCCCGATTTCGCTTTAATGTTACGTGTAGAAGGCAATCCCTGATTCATGGTATGCGTGAGCATGAGAGGTTGCTTTCGTTATTCTAGTATCTTCCACTGGCTGGCTGTGTCACCCAAACAGCACATGCGTCCCTGGCTCCTGTGGCCCTATGGCTCGCACTCGCGCGCGCGCACGCACGCACGCGTGCACGCGCACGCACGCGCACACATACCCACACCCTCCCACACACACACCCACACACACACCCACACACACACACACCCCACACCCCCCCCACACACACCCTCACACCCCCACACCCCCCACACACACATAAAATTTATGAAACTAATAACCTTTTTGGCAATATAAATTTATGTCGGCAATACGAGATATAGTATAACGTCGCTGCTACGGATAATAATTTATGTTGGAAAAGGAACCAAAATGCTACGAACATTTTAAGATCGATGAAAGGTCTATCAACAGTGCTATAACAAACATTTCTCTTCGGAATATATGTTACCAGTGCTAAAGACATATTTACGTTCGGGAAAAGTCGGGTCACCGGGAAATAGGGCTACATTTAACCCGGGAGTGATCGCAATAGATCTGTGAGATCCAAGCCACGGCAATTTTATGTTTCTGAATGATTGCGATGTATTAGTCTTCTGATATTTCATCTATTCTTTCATTGTACATTTCTGAGATCACCTGGCCTTTTATTTGTATCCTTTTGCCGAATCATTTCCCGTGAGAATGTTGAAACTTCATCGTTGCGCTGCGCGATATCTGTCACTCACGCTGGGTGCAATGGCGCCAGTGCATTGTGAGCTCCTATCCTGAGAGGTACATATCATGGCATATCTCTCCATAAGTGTTCAGACAAGAATTATGCAGTGGAGGATTCATTAACAATTGCATTGGGGGACATGTACAAACTGAATAAAATACGTATTTCAGTAAATGGACCTTTAGATCATCCGCATTCACAAAAAGTTGCAGCTGTCTCTGAGAGATACATTGCGGCCACTGGCATGAGTCTACCTATTGCGGGCACTCCCGGGTTGATCCACTCCTGGATTTGATCTTAGTCTTACATCCAGAAGGCGTGCATGCTTCATTTCATATAAGAGCACCTGGATTGTCTTTGAAAACTATTCATCTTTTTGGTAATCTTTCTCTGGTGAAGAGAACTGCACAAGCCCTTCTCAACACTCGCATCCCGAATTCTCACCACTTCTCGGCTCGAAGTGGATGCGCTCCCATGCACGCACGCTCACACACGCTCGCACGCACATTGCATCCAGAAGAAACGCAAATCTATTTACACTTTTGGAGCAACGGATATAAATTACACGCATCGTCACGTCAGTGCACAAGAAAAGTGACACACTCAAACGCCGTCTTTTAGTTGAATGAAAAAAATGTGCTTAAAATAGTTTTGTATTCGTACAACTTTCAAGCCAGATGTTGCAGCCAACCTAAGGAAAAACGACCGTCACCATTTTCAGTAGTTCAAAGCAGTGAACTCTAGTGTAGACGCAAGTCAACACTGTATGCTCAGAAAACGTGACGGTCTGTTATGACATGGAACGTCTGTTCTGTTTTAGTTATCTCGAAACAGAATAGCAGGAATTAACGTCTCATTCCAATTTTAAACATTTATTATCTTTCATGTTTACTAAAACAATAAAAAGGAATATGGAAATCAATCAATAATTAATACTTTGAAATTGCAATTTACCTGCAATATTTTAACAAAATTCAATCTTTAATTTCTTGGATACTTTTGTTAACATTCCCGTAGGGGAGTGTTCTTTATTTGCATGTCTTTAATAATTTCGTTAGATCAACTTTTAAGAAATAATAGTCTTCGGAATTCTAAAAATTATTATTATAGTAAGGCTACTAACTAATATCTCATCTAATAACATTCGCATGGAGTTAACTGTTTGATGGCGTTCTTTACAATAGAATGCTACGCAATACTTTCGAATTTTAGTTGACACTGACGATTGTAAGTATCAGTAACAAAACACAAGAGACATTCAACTCGTACGGAAGTCTGTGAGTAGACGTTCACCGCAGCCAACCTAACGAAAAACGATCGTCACGATTGTCAGCTCTTCAAGTTTAAGTTTAAGTTAATGCCTCATTTTACGTGGCGAGACTCGAGACATCAGGCCCGCTCTTCCATCTGACCACGCAAATTTCGCTACGCTTCTTTCACCTAGCGGAGAAGGAAGGTATTATCTCGGTCGACGAAACAAGCGATTTGAATTTAGCTCAAAGGTTTGAGGATCTTTTACAGGCTGTAAATCTACTACATGGGACAGCCGGCTTTACTTCCCCTCCGGAGGAAGGCGTACAAAGTAAAAAGTCCACGGCTTCGTTCGGGTTTGAACCCGCAATCTTGGGTGCAACAACCCGTTCTACCATCGAATCCTCAAACGGCATTACAGTATTTAAGCATTACAGTTGTGAATCCAGTTGTAATGCGAAGAGCATGGAGACTGACCTGCGAAGCTCCAGGCGGCACTGAAGAGCGCGGGCACCCAGAGGGGCGTGCCGTCCCAGGTCGCGGCGCCGTCGGGCGGCAGCGCCTGCGCGGGCGCCCCGGCCGCCGCGTCGCGCGCCACCACCGCGCCGTACGACAGCGCCAGCGTCGGCAGCGACACCTGCCGCAGCACCAACGCCACCAGCGTCACCTCTACGCGCCGGCGGCAAGCGCATCTCTTATTATGAACTAGAGAAGCCCGCTTCCTCCTCTATTGTCAAACGGGCAGAAATTCTTCTCTCAGAACGATAAAGCAGAACGTCTAGCTGATTTCTACGCCACAACCTTCCAACCACATAATGTTGAAGATCCTCCACACTCCAATGAAGTAAACTCATTTGTCTCTTTGCCCAACTTTGATGTCCCTAGCCGTATTAAATTTGCGTCCCCTACCGAAGTATATAACATTATGAAAAATCTACCGAGAAGAAAATCCCCCGGGCACGAAAATATTTCACCTATTATGTTAAAAAACCTTCATCATAATGCAGCTGCCTTTATAACTAATATAATAAACTCGATGTTTAGATTAGGCTACTTCCCAAAATAAAGGAAACATTCAACAGTCCCAATCCCCAAACCTGAGAAAAACCAAACCTTACCTTCCAGCTACCACCCTTTAAACCTCCCTATTCTAGCGAAAACAGCAGAAAAAGTCATCCTAAAGAAAGTAAATTTATTTCTAAGAAAATTCAAGATTATTTCTTATCACCAATTTGATTTTGTTACTAAACATTCTTCTTGCCATCGACTCCTCAGATTAACAGAATTCATTCATTCCAGATTCCAAAAACAGCACCACACCTTAGCAACCTTTCTCGATGTGAGTCAAGCATTCGGCCGAATTTGGCATAATGGACTAATTTATAAGTTACGCAAGCTCGGTATCCCACTCTACCTCCTTTCAACCAGAAGTTTCTTGTCAGACCATTCATTCACAGTAAAAATTCAGACACACCCCTCAAACCTTCGTCTCATTTTAGCTGGTGTTCCTCAAGGCTCCTCTCTTTCCCCAACTCTCTTCAACATTTTCACCGCCGACATACCCACATCCCGTTTCATAAACACAGTCCAATTTGCAGATGACACTTTCTTATTTCTTTCTGGTCCCAAACTGAATACACTGACTGGCCGACTCCAGAGACATCTGCACCTAAATGGACTACTAAATGAAGGATCATGCTCAATCCCTCAAAATCGCTCGCAAAAATGTTCAACTCTCCGTCACTCTTAGCATCCTCGTTCACTGCTGATAAACAACCCATTCCTTGGTCCCCATTAAATCCATCTGTCAAATATCTAGGCCTCTATTTGGACTCAAAATTAACCTGGAAACATCATATATAAACCAAAATGAACCAAGACAATCAGAAACTTCCATCAACTTCGACCGATTGTAAACCGTAAAAGTAGCCTCCGCCCCGAAAATACAGTGCTCCTATACAAATCCATTCTGTGACCATTCCTTCTTTACGCATGCCCGATCTGGTGTCACTCAGCAGCATCTCACATAAACAAGATCCAAGTCTTCCAAAACTGAATCCTTTGCATTGCAGCCAAAGCTCCATGGTTTGTTAGAAACTCAACCTTACATTCAGATTTCAACCTAAAATCAATAAAAGAGCAAATCATTCACATATCCCACAATTTTTTCCTCCACCTACCTAACATAACTGGACCATCCTTTTACAACCTCGGCATAAATAACCCTCCCTTACTGATAATAAGAAACAGATATCCTCTTCATTCATTCTTAAACTGCTTTTCAACGTTTGAATAAAAATAATTAACTTCAATAATTAAATTCATCTCTAGTGATCTAGTAGTGCTCATTGAGTTTCCCCACTCGTAATTTTTAATGTTAGTATAAGTCACCAATCATCTGTAGAGCCGAAAGGCTGAATGATGTTATTTCAAAAAAAATGAATTGAATTGAAAACAAAAATAGAGAAGCCCAACAGACGTTCTGCCCCTTATCTCCCTCTTTCTCCTTCCCTCTTCCTTTCTCCGTCTCTCTCACCGTCTCTCCTTCTCTCTGTCGTTTCTCATCCTACATTCTTTCCGTCTCTCGATCACTCGGACTCTCTCCCTCTCTATACCTATGTCAGTCTGACTCTGTCTCTGTGTGTGTCCCTCTCTGTCTCTGTCCCTCTCATTCACATTTAGCTGCAGATTATCCACATCTTTGAGCAGGTGGTGTAATATTGAGAAGCGCCGAACCAGCAACTAGTGGTGCTACAGAATGGCACAGACTTTCCCGTATTCGTTTTCTATTTCCTTTGGTCTCGGCTAGATATTCGGACTTGCAACATTCTCTTGCCAGCTGCCAACTATTCCCGCCCAAAGTAGATTTCTTTGACAATTTCTTAATTTTTAGGTTTCCTACAAGTAGAACAGAAATATTATTTTAAGAATATTAAAACCTCCTCTTAAATGGCATTTTTTTACGTATAAGCAGTACTGTAAATGAAAACACTGAAGCTCTTTGACACAGGAATCTTTTGTGATTTCGAAAAACTTCATTTGAAGTCATTTAAAGCCCATTAACTCACGAATACAATAGTGTTTACAAATTGCTGTAAGAAATCTTTCAAAATAATTGTAATGAAAAAAACAAAAGAAAATGTCATATTAAAGAGTCCAATTAGCACTCACCATTCGAAAATTTAAAAAAACTGATCAATTTATGAGAAAATGATCTTTGAGCTTTTCTGAAAATGCGTCATTTTGAGCTAGTTTTCTCAGAAAATGGTTGAGTTCACGAGAAACTTTATAGGCCACTATTTAAATCAAATGTACTCATAAATATAATAATGTGAATAAATCGCTGCTAATGTAAGTATTAACGACGTGAGAGACTAGTCAAAAATTACATTATTTTAATTTTTGAAATAACAAAAGTATAGAGCAATATGGCGTTTATGTCATCTCATAGAATACATTAGGCACTATCTTTACCAAAAGTTTAAAGAAAAAATTTGGAGCCATTTTCAAGACCAATTACCAGACCTTAATAAAAGAACTCACTCTGGAGAACAAATTTCATTTAAATGAAAAATTTTTATCTTCAATTTTGCAGTTGGAGGAAGATAGCGAAAAAATTCAAACTTTTGCAATATTCGAATATTTAAAGTAAACCGTAAAAATAGGACGTATGCCAATTTTATAAGTGTATTTTACACAATTATTCCAAGAAATTTAAAGAAAGAATTTGAAACCGTTTTTGAGAAAATTTTGAAAATGTCTGGGGGACTATATGTAAAGTACCCCCAAATTTTAAAGAATGTTTTTCAAAATCTCAGAGCTTCGACTCAGGTAATATGGGCAGGAATTTCTTCAATTTTTACTTTCCCGTATACGTACGTATACACGGAGTGATATACGTAGTATAGGGAAAGTTATGTAATGCTGCGCGAAAAAATGGCCAATTTTCGGCGGAAAAAAATTAATTGCCGGGCCGAGAAAACGAATAAGTGGATAAAACCAGTTGCTAAATTAAGAAAAAAATCTCCTAACACGTGGTGTAGCCAGAAACCCTGTTTTCTAGGTCCTTGATACCGAAAACCCAATTGAAAGGAAAACGTCTGTCTGTCCGTCCGTCCGTCCGTCCGTCCGTCTGTGAACACTGCTAGCGCCTAAACCATACGTACGATTTCTTCCAAAATGGATATTCCCCGGTCAATCCGATTCTAGTCAAAGCTTTGAGATTTTGAAAAAGATTCTTCAAAATTTGGGGGTACTATATATGAAGCCCCCCGGGGATTTTCAACATTTTCTCAAAAACGGCTCCAAATTTTTTCTTTAAATTTCTTGTATGAATAGAGTAATATACTTTTTTTAACACGGCATAGGTCCGATTTTCAAGTACAGCTCTGAATTTTCGAAAATTGTGAAAGTTTGAATCTTTTTCGGCGTCTTTCTCGAACTACAAAATTGAAGATAGAGATTTTTTCTTCAAATAAAATTTGTTCTGCATAGTGAGTTCTTTAATAAAGGTCATGTAAATGTTTTTCAAAATTTTGGTAGTTTTCGTGCAATATTGCGTGCAATATGTGCAACATTAAAAAATTACAAAAACAAGATTTTCTCAAAAACGGCTCCAAATTTTTTCTTTCAACTTTTTGTAGGGATAGTGGTAAATGTACTCTATCAGTGACATAAAAGTCATATTTTTCTATCGGTTGGCTTTTTCAAAAATTACAAAAATTTAAATGTTTTTTATTTGTCTCTCACGTCGTTAATATTTACATTATCGACGATTTTTTCACATTATTATATTTACAAGTATATATGCTTTAAATAATGTCAAGTAATTTTTCTCGAAAACACTACCGTTTTCTGTGAAAAGTAGCTCAAATTTCCGCATTTTCAGAAATGCTCAAACGCCATTTTCTCGTATATGGCTGCAATTTTTTTCTTCAAACTTTTGTAACGGATAGTGCTAATTACACTCTTTAGTATAGCGTAAAGTTTATTTTGAGTTATTGTTTTTTTTCAAAAATTATATAAATGTAAATTTTTTGAAAGATCTCTCACAGCTTTAATATGCACATTATCCGCAATTTGTAAAGATTATTATATTTGTGAGTGTAAGTGCTTCAAATAACTTCAAATAAAGTATTTTGAAAACTCAAAAAGTTTCTGTGAAAATGAGCTTCAAATTTCGCATTTTTAGTAGTGCTAAAACGCCATTTTCTGTTAAACGGCACATAATTTTTAAAAGAAAATTGCCATTTACGGCTAGGTTTTCGTGTTCTTTAATATTCTAAAATAATGTTTCTATTGTACCAATAGGAAACCGAAAAATTAAGAAAATGACCCCAAAAAATGTACTTTTGGCGATGATAGATGGTAGCTGGCAAGAAAGAGTATGTGGCAATTCCGAATAGCTAGCGAAGACCCAAGAAAATAGAAAACTAATACGGGAAAGTCTGTGCCATTCTGTAGCACCACTAGTTTCACATACACTGGACAAACGGACGGACGGACGGGTGGACGGGCGGACGGGCGGACGGGCGGACGGGGGGACGGGGGGACCGAATGTTTTCCTTTCAATTGGTTTTTCGGTACCAAGGACCCACGAAAGAAGGATTCTCGCTACTTGACGTGTTAGAGGATTTTTTCTTAATTTAGCAACTGGTTTTATTCACTTTTTCGTTATTAGGGCCCGGCAACGAATTTTTTCTGCCAAAAATTTGCCATCTTTTCGCACAGCATAACATACCTTTCCTTTACTAAGTATATTACTCCGTAAATACTTACGTATATACGGAAGCCCATCCTGCTTTTGAGTAAAGCCTCCAATCTTTTTCTAGGACAGCTCTCTGTGTATGTTATTCCCTTCTCAATGCTGGCAATTACTCAAATGCGAAGAACGAAAAATATAGTCCAGTTTTCAGTTATGCCTTTGTAAGATTCAAAAGGAAGTTCACAATATAATTTCGAAGAGATAGCGTTGCGAGGAAAACAAATTCATGACCATCATATCGGATGGTCTTGAGGAATCAAGATGACAAAGAAATTAGGTTCCCTACACGTCAATTTTCGATTTAGAATTAAAATGTGAATTATTTTAATCATGAAGTTTTTTACAACAATTCCTTGTAAATGACTTTTCATTTTTATATCCCTTTTGCCCCTCTTACTTTATCTAGATTGAATACTTTTTTGAATGCCTGTATTAGGTGAAATAAATTCTTGAACTTCCGGACTCTTAATAATGATTCACTGATGTTGATACAATTAATGAAATAGATTTACGTCGAGGGAAGAAATTCAATATTTGAAAAATTCATTATTTAGATTTCAAGTAATTGTATTTCCAAGTCACAAGTATCCCGCGTGAAACTTAATAATCTCACATTATATTGATATGTCATAGTGTACATAAATTGTTGGGAATTTCGAAAGAAAAATTGTATTCATCCGGCTGACGATGTATCCGATAAATCCTTCCAACGCATTAGAATGTTCACTTGCTTCCGTACCGTAAATGAATGGTACACTCGAATATATCTCTCGAAATCACTTTGTGCGACGAGACAGCACTGGCATGTGTGATTCACCCCCACCTCCCATTCGAGACGGCCAAATCCATTCCACCACTGCTTATCTCTACAAATATTTGCGATGGTTGAGCGCGCGCCCGATAGCACAGTGCTCGCGTTCGCTTCCTGAACAGCGGCCCTGCCGGCGACAAGCCATTAGATAGTGTAGTCCCAACGGAATGGCAATTATGCACATTTACGCTGCAGAATTGCCTGATTGTCAAGAAATTATTGTTATTATTATTATTATTATTATTATTATTATTATTATTATTATTATTATTATTATTATTATTATGAGCGTACCCGTGCGGGAACTCTCGCATTCTATACCCCACCCTCTTCCATATTTTTCCATTTCCATGTTAAGCCTGTAATATATATTTTTGTTCTAGATCCTCTTATCCTCCGTCACTTGTTCTATATTTCACCTTTTAATTAATAACAATCTAATACACCCTTGTCAATACAAACTATTCTTATTTAACTTTATTATCAAGAAAAGAGGTACACCCATGTAATTCAATCGCATAGAATATCAAGTAATTAGTAATTTCACCTACAGTTGCAGATTCTACTCTGCGACAGGTGGGGTAGAATCGAGAAGCGTTGAACCAGCAAAAATGTAACAGAGTGGTCAAGAAGATATCCTATAGTTTGAGATATGAGGACCGTTTCTTTGAGGCCTTTGGTCTGAATATTTTAGTTTTTAAGGCCCTAGAACACTTTGTTTAGGAGTTATTTAGCGATATAGATGCAAAAATCCTGACGTGCATTACGAGCTGCATTTTACATGAATATTTAAATGCGTTTGTTACACAAATTCTTGATATTTTACAGTCAAAGTGCAACTCGTCAAGTGTCAGTGAAATTCTCTTTCTTTAGAGACCTCATTTATAAAGACTGATTGCGTGTGAGGGAAGGCAGAGTCGCAGAGGGAAGGTATATTAGTAAAATAATATAGGAGATGATTATTTTACTAATTGATTTTGTCCAACAGAGAACTGCGACTCAACGTATTTAGCTGTTGTGCTTGCTTTCCTCTTCCAAAACAGCTTCATCCGTTCACGGTGATTTTTTTTCTGAACTTTCTTCCAAGAAATGTTCATTCTAGTCGTGAGTTGGTTTAAAAATCGAAACTTTTTTACTAGTTTTCTCAATGCAGGCTGTCTTACATTTTCAATTTTTGTGATGCATAAGATATAGCACAGGAAATATATTCTAGACACTCCACTGCGTTGATACTGTGGTGAGCTTTTCTCTCTAGGCATAAAAAAGTTTAAGAAGAATATACGGGCTTTTTCAGTAATGGAAATGTATGTGATAGTTCGTAATTTGCATTTCAGTAGTAAATTAAGTTGTACAAAGGCAACTCTAACTCTGATAACAAGGTTTTCATGGAAAAATATTAAAAATACTGTACTCCGGAAATGAATCTGGTTGATGGCAGATACAAAGTCACATGGTTGATGGCAGGTACAGATTGAATAAGCTAATATACTCGGTAAGGAAACAGTTTTATTGCAGTAGTCAAATTTTATTTAGGCTGTAGAGAAATCTTTATCGCTAATATTAAAATGAATCCGAGTTACAGTTCCGAGCAATCATTGATAATTAATTGTTTTGTCCATTGTTTGTGAGTGTATGGAAAGCTACTTTACTAGCTACATTTTAAAAGAAAGGAAAATGACATAATAATAGAAGTACCAACACAAGAACGGAAAAAATCTATTTGTTTCTCTCGTGAAAGCGAACTTGCATCAAATTTTAAAGACCGAGATGATTAAGTTGATATGTGCAGAAATGACTGCCATGTGACATTATCAACAGAGATATGGCTAGGATTAACAATTTACTTCGCAAATAAAAATAAAGTCAGAATGACAGTAATTAGTACGTCAAAAGGAGCTTCAGGACAGGAATTACTTGGGAACTACATTAAATTTCTCCTATTATTCTAGAATGTTATTCTCGGAAATACAGTTGTCCTTTAACCCCACCATGCATGGTCCGGGGAACCTACATGAATGCAGATGGAGGACCTTTGAGGCCCTGTGCCATACGCTCTCGAAAAAATAAAAATATTTATTCTTAATAAGCTCATGTCTTGATAATATCAAAAAAGTCAACTCTTGATATTAAACAAATGATTATTTATTACAATAAATATTAATAATTAGAAACCACGCGTGATCTTTTTTCCTCTTCCTTGTCCTATCCTCACCATTTACATACGCGCAAAAACACACATGCACTACATTATCACATACGTCAGAAACTTAGAGCTTGACATTCACAAAGCCTTAAATTTTTCAACTCTTTGGATGACACAATAGACTCGCACTTTCAATTTAGATCAAATAAATCATTTTCCTTGACGCATACTATCAAAATTTCCTAAAGATATATTTCATCCACCATAATTTCTACATTTACAATACATTATCTTTTCATTGAACATCTTATTTACAAACTTCTTTTTTTAATAGCATAATCCTCCTTTCTAAATTTAATTGTTAATAACTCCTACTAAAGGTTCCTGTAAGTATCAAATCGCCAGCTGTGTATTCGTAATCTCCAAACCCCTGAAAGACAAACATGTCGAACAGGTAGAAATAAATTTAAAAAAAGAGCTTGTTCCGGCTGGAGCAATGCTCCGCATTGAAGATACTTGGAGAGGAACTCCTCCACTAGCAGTCGTGTAGGTCGGCCCTGAATCTCACCATCCAGCGGGGGAGAAACACCGCCACCTCCCGGCATGAAAACATGTACTACGCTAACGGGACTAATGACCACAGCAGTTGACGAGCTGGAAATACCAATCATTGAACTGGCGTTGGTGGCTCAGGGCATCGGTTGATGTCGCTCCCAGTGCCCTTGGCCGGGAGGTCCTAGATTTCGAGTTCTGAGGTGGCAGGTCTCAATTCGAATACCACAACCGATATCGTCACACATTTTGTGTTATCTCACAATCCAAATCATCTACCGGAGGAAGACCACGATAAGATGATCACAACTTCGGCATAGCATTCTTAGGTGCGGCGTCGGCAGGAAAGTCAAGCTTATTCACATTACTCTAGCCGCCGAAACCTTCAACATCAATGTTCTTCCAGTTGTCCAGTGGTTCTTCCAATTGTTCGAACCGGCAAAGGTGTCTCAGGGCTTCAACTGAAGTTACTGCAGTGCCTCTGACCGAGAGGTCCTAAGGTTCGGGTCCCAAGGTTTTCGACACTAGCTACATAGGTAGGACGAAATCAGCTGCGGACTGCAGGAGAATTCTAGCAGTCGGTTGCTCTGATAGATAGTTTTCCGTGGTTTCTTCGATCAACACCAGGCGAACGCGGCGGCAGTACCCTAACAAACAGACCATGGGCCGCACGTGATATTTCCTTTCTCTTCCTTGACCTATTCTTATCCCTTATTTTCACACTCACATGCTCTACACTACCACACTTTTAGGGAGACCAATCGGGAGCTTCGAGCTTGTCCCAGCTAGGGTGGTGCCACGCGGGTGTGAAAAACCTGGTTGGAGGAAATCCCCGCAAATATGACGTAAGTCGGCACCGGATATCACCATCCAGCGAGGGGTGATCACCTCCCCCACGATAATATATGCACTACACTTACGGGACTAACGAGTTTAGCAGGTGGCGCGACCGGAAACATCAATCCGTCAAGAAAAAAATCCAATTTTCCAACGGGTAAAAGTGGCGGTGCGTGGGCGTGGCACTCACCCTGAGCATGGCGGCGGCGGCGACCACCACCCACCCGGCGCCGCCGTCGGGGGAGGCGGGGCCCAGCTCGGGCTGCGACACGCGCACCCGGTCCAGGCGCAGGGCCGCGCGCCGCTTCGGCCGCGGCAGCGGCGGCGGCGCCAGCGGCGGCGGCGCCAGCGGCGGCGGCGGCAAGGGCGCGTCGCTGTCCGGCTCGGCCTGCATCATCCTGGCCACTGGCGCCGCCCGCGCCCGCCGCCCCCGCCGCCACCGCCACCGCCCGCGTCGCCGCCGCCCTCCACGACGCGGCCTATCTTATCGCGTCGCGGAGCGGAGAAGTGCGGCCGGCGACCGGCGACGCGGCCGGAGTTCGCCGTCTACCGACACCTGAAGCGCGCCGATCGCTTCGCGGGGAAGTAAAGACGTGCGGACAGTGGCGTAGAGGGGAAGAAGGAAACGGGTTGGCTGCAGCACCGGCAGGGGCGGATCCAGCCGATCATTTAGGAGGAGGCATAGATTTTTGTTAAATAATAAACAAATTCTGTATTATATTGTATATTATTTATGTAGCGATGTAGATATGCTACTGTAAAATATTGTTTAAATAATTATATAATTCAAACATGAATATTTAAATCAATTTTGTTAAATGAAGGACGATAAACGAAATTTCTAGACCTTTTGTGGGGGGCATGGCCCCAAGGCCCGCCCCCCTGGATCCGTCAGTGAGCACCGGTGGGCAGAGAGTTTTCGTGAACCACATACTATCCTGTTGTTAATATTTGTACCTACTACTCCATAAAAACGTAACTGTTGAATTTAGAAATTCTTTTATTAAGTTCAAGAGGAACAAAACTGGACTTAAACGGGATGGAATGCGGCTGGAGCCCTGTGCCCTGTTTGAATGCGATCGGAGACTCTGGGTTTCCTGCAACCCAAAACCTGCACGCTGTGTAAATACAGTCAGGGTTCTGAGTCCTACTTGGATTTCAGCGTACTTCCTGAGTATTGTGTTTGAATGCGGTCTGAAACCTGAGCCCAGTGTAGGTGCGGTTGAAGTTGCCAGGTGTTCTGAGTCATAGTCGGACGTGACCGGAAATTACGAAAAGTATTTGAAATTGACAGGAGATCCTGAGATCTGTTTGGATGCAACCCACCGTCCTGTGCCTTTTAGCGTAGCTGAAGTCCTGAAGATCGCTGCTGGATCGCTTGAATCCTCTTTGCACATGACTATTCTACATCATGTTTGAACGTGACCAGAGTCCTAGTTGAACGCCATGTAGATTCCGTCAAAGTTCTCAGCCCTCTTTAAACGTGACTGAAAGTCGTGAATTCTGTTAGAAAGCGTTCGGATATAAAAGATTCTGAATGGTATGCGTTAATGCCTTTCAGGGGATGATAACAGAAACATTATCTCGTGTTTAAAATGGTTCAATCCTAAACATTGTTGCCACGTGACTATACTTAATCATATTTGATAGTATTTCATTTCTGATAATTGTTTCTATTTTTTGTTTATTTGTTACAATGTTTTTGAATAATTTACTTTCGAGGGACATCCTGAGCCATAATTGACCTGCCCGATTATCCTGAACTCTATTAGGACGGGGCTGTGATTCTGAGCAGCGACGGGCCAGGGGCGTGTCATCTATCCAAACCCATCTCGCGGTCCTCCTTCCAAAAGGCATGGAAAAAGAAAATTAAAATGGGAAAAGTACAGGAAAAATAAAAATAAGTTTGTTTCCTGCCTTTATTTGTCGAAATTGATTTAAATATTTAATGCCAGATTTATGGATAATATAATATTGTATAGTATCATATATACACTACAAAAATAATATACAATATCAGAACAAATATGTTCATTGTTTTACAAAAATCTTTGATGATACCCCCCCCCCGTCCCTCCCAAATGATCGTCCGGATCTGCTGGTGGCCAGACATCCTGAACTTTGTTTAGATGCGTTACAGTAAATCTTCCGAAGGCAAAAGCAGTCTGCATGAACTTCTCGGGGACTTTTCCTACCATTGATTAAACGGCCTCAGCGATAAGCGCGGAATACGCTCTGACTCACCATCGATGACGTCGTCCACTGATAAGGAGATCCAGCTGATAGCTTCGCCTCATTCCTCCGCTCACAGGAAGATTTGCAACCACACTGTTCGATGATGTTGGAGTGCCAGGAGTTAAATAATTTTTGGTGGATGTGGAGTTATGTGGCTTACGGAGTAATTATTTAACAAACTCTATAATATACATGAAAAATGTACTATTGATATGTAGTCATTTAAATATTTTTGAGATTTTTGGGTTTTTATTTTAAAGATTCGCCGCAAGATGGCAGTGTAATTCATAAATTAATGATCTTTATCCCAATGTGTAGAATGCTATGTTTAGTCCTTTTCTCAAAACTTACGTATAGTGCCATAGCATGTTATTGCCCTGAGAGCTTCGAATATTGTCTGCTATTCAGTAATAACAGTAACATTTTTTCCCACTTTTCTTCTAATTCACTTTAATGATATAACTCCCTAGATTGTACATAAGTGGTCAAGTGACTTGAGGTCTGTTGTACATAAGTGGCCAAGTGTTGTGAGGTACATAACTGGCGGCACATTTTCGGCGGAAATTTTTTTATTGTACGTCTTTTAAAAGAAAACATGGATAAATCCACTTGCTAAATATATCAAAAATCCTCTCAGTGTAGTAGTATCCTTGTAGTGTAGCCAGAATCCATGTTTTATGGGTCCTTGATACCTAAAAATCGATTGACGGCCAAACGCTTTTCCGTCTGTCTGTTTGTGGTCAGCGCTAGCGGTTAAACAGTTCAGCCGATGTTCTCCAAAAATTGATAATCCCCGATCGATTTGAATGAACTGGGGCCATTGCATGATTCAAACGGATTGAGGGTACTTTACTTGAAACCTCAAAATATGTTAATATTTTCTCAAAAATGGTTCAAACTTTTTTGATTAATCTTTGTCCTCGACTAGCAAAACGGCAGTGTTGTATACCAAATGAAAAGAATTGCAAATTTTGTTAAAGTTTGGACAAATCGCCCTGCTTCTCCATTGCAGCGGAGGCGATATGGCGGTGCCAACACGTACTGAATGCCGTTACTGTCATAAACCATTTGAAAACCTCTAATGTAAACTGTGGACAGTTGTCTGATACTAGTGACCGGGGTAGTCCTTGAACTCTAAAAGTACATTGTAAAGCCCTAACTGTACTCCGCGATGTTGGACTTACCATTTGTTCTACAAATGGGATATTGTGCGTCCGTGACTATCAATCATGTTGCTCCCTGAGAGGGACCAGACAAATCAATGTGTTCTCTATCCCAAGGGGTCTATTGCTGACTTTTCTGGAAAGCCGGATATATCTCGCAGACCCTTACCATTCTTTCGATGTCTTTGTCTATACCAGGCCAGTAAGAATTTTGTCTTGCCAATTGTTTAGTTAATACTATGTTCCAGTTCCCTTTGTGTAATACGTCTTTCCTGAAGCCTGGTACGATTACTCTAGCGCTGGTTTCTGTGCCTAGAAGTAGTCCTCCACTTGTTCTCTCATTCTCTCCCTTAGCTTAAAAATGGCATATTAAAAATGTTCTTAAAAATGGCTTAAAATGTTCTTACCTCTCAAGGGCAGCCTTTCCTGACAAATTCTTTTGCCCTGCGGAGCACCGTGTCCGTGTCCCCATCGGTGGCGTGTGCGATGCGCCTGGTCGTTGGCCGGGAAGTGCTGTGCCGTCTGCCCCAGCTCCTGGTCCATCAGCAGGCAGTCGAATACGTAGAATTCTGCGTTGGCATGCTGTTCTGTGCTTCTGAAAACCATTTCATATGTGTAATCTGACAAGAATAGACAACATCCTTCTAGTTTTCTTGTCGTGTTATCCGGGATTCACTTTGCAGGGTGGAATAATGTCACTAGTCTCGACTTTGCGCACGGAGATTTGTGCTACCAATGCAGTCCTTATGGTGGCGTATTCTGGCGTCACCACACGGATGCCACAGGCAGGTCTCATGTTCGTTGAAACCTGATTTCTTGAAAATTGCAAAAGTGGAATTCTTCGGGAGCGGTTGGTGCCCCAAGGGCAGTGGCGGCTGGTGCCCCAAGAATCTGGAGGTTCCAGCTGCGTGGAATGACGGGAATATAACTTCCAAAATTCAGAACACTAATATACGTAAGCAATTCATGCAAATGAATGAAAACTAAGTTAAGGAATATATTTACGTGTTATTTTGTTTATTTAATTTTAATGGTCATATGTAAAATCTGATGAACCTGGAGTTAATTTTTAAAAACAACTTATGTCATACTGGTTGGCCAGATGATGTTTGCCACTTGACCTGCTTTTATACTATTAACAATTTTTTATTGATATGTTGTTTGTTTATAATGTGGTTTCAACAAAACTTGACAATAGACTTTTGAAAAATACCTCAAATAGATTCGAAACGTCAAAAAAGAAATTGTAGTCTGTTTTACAAAGGAAAAAATCCATTACAATTAAATAAAACTAAGTGAAATAAGTCTACATTCAAACATTACTTACATAATTTTATGCGTAATCTGTGTCGGGTATGTTCTTCTCCCACGCGCATGGTTCTTGCTTTTATGTCCAGTGGGCAGACGAGTGTTTGTATTAGTTCTGCATTGAGACAATTTGCGCCAGAAATGGTATTCGTACAATTCAAAAATACACTAGTTTTCGAAAATACGGTGATCGCACTCCGCATCCACTTATGCAGTGCGGTGATCACACTCCGCAATAAGCACTTGTTTGGACTCGTTTTACACTATTCATGTCATGAACTTAGTTGTTATTGCTCCTATTAGTGATGATAAATAAAATTATTGTACATAGAAAACTTCCATTGAATGTGAACCGAAAGAAATGTTTAGTAAATTTTTGCACTGTATTCATTGTCAGAAAAATAAAACTCATGCAAGAAACTGTCAGTCTTACATACGTCCTTTTCTGGCAGCAACAGTAAAAACAACAACACTTAAATACAAAAATATTCATCACACACTTTTTGTACTCACTACACACAAAGAAGCTCTCGAAATGACCGGGAAACAACTATCCCGTCGGCGTAACAGTATTGCGTGCGTAAGGAGAGAGAGAGAGAGAGAGAGAGAGAGAGAGAGAGAGAGAGAAGAAGGGGGATTTCTTTCACAGCGGCCAACTTTACACAAAACAAACTGTACTCTTCAAACGAACGTTTTTAATCAACGAACCTTACATCGAATGAAAATAATTTCACCAAATAGGGATAAATAATGAATTCAATATCGGCAAGTATTGCCTGAACTTGTGTACTGTCAATAACAAGCGAAATTCCCAAAATCACATTGCAGCGAATCAGACGAAGGCAGAATACAGGTATTCCCCTGAGACTCCCTCGGCCGCCGCGCAGCGCTAGACAGCGCCACCGTCTGGTTATGTCACTAACTTGGTGTATGCCGCCCATGTTAAATCGAAGGGCCGAAGAGTAAATGCAGTAAAGCCTGTAACACAGGCAATATCCACGAGCATGCTGCAATTCGTGGCAAGGCACCAGACTTCGAATAGGGCGTCGGTTGGACGCTCTTTGGTTTCAAAATGATTTCATATACATCGATATTACTGCAATATCTTGAATATTGAATATCATTAAAATGAAAATGTATATTCCTTAGATAATATAAGATATTTTTCGATTATCTGGGGGTTGTGCAACCGAGCAACCCAAGCACGAGCCGCCACTGTTGAAAGATAGAGACTTTTCTTCAAATAAGTTTAATCTTCAAATATGTTATAATTCATACATGTTCAATTTTTCGAAAATGAGAACTTTTCGTGTAATATTGTCAAATATGTTCAATTTTTCGAAAATGAGAAGTTTTCGTGTAATTTTTCATGAAATATAGGAAAGTTAAAAAAATAAACAATTTTTACTTTCTCTTATAGGGTCATTCCATATTAAATCAACACAGTCATTTTACATCACCATCTAGGATTCAGATGAAAATTCACACATAGGTAGTATGAATGAAGAATAACAAAACTACAAATTTTGAGTAAAATATTTCCACCCGTTTCTGAAACACAGCCATGTAAAATTTTGCAAAATTGGGTTCCCGAAAATTTTTAAATTGATGTAGAACCGCACCAAATGAAGATAGAGAGCTCGAACAGGTCTCATTTTTCAGCTTTCTTTATGGCCTTTTATAAGCTATACTCAATAGGGGTTGCGTCGAAACGTTTTTCAAATTTGAATTTAAAATTTTTATTTTGAATTTTTTTCAAAATGCTCATCTTCAAAAAAATGGAAAAAATTCTAAAATAATCCTCGTATATTTACAAACCGATGGTGCATATGGTAATCTTTATTTAAAATGCACAATATTTACTTACTGTAGATTTTACTGATTTAAAATGCATTTTATTTCAAATTATAAGCCGTAATATATACAAATTATTAATTTAGTGTTTTTTAGTGGCGAGTGTGTTATGTTTTATTGTTATGATTATTATTCTTATTATTGTCATTATTCCACTACATCATCACTAAAGATGTTATGAGTCGGCTGAATATAAAATACATTTCAGGTTACAACCAGCTACCTAAGGTTTTGTTACAAATAAAGCGGTTTCTTACATTTCCCAGTCTTTTGAATTACCTGGGAGTTTAGATAAGTTCTTGCTCAAATTTTGAGGAACAAATCCCAGAGCTCCGATAACTATCGGGACGACCTGTGCTTTTACGCCCCACATTAGGCTGATCTCGATTTCCAAACTCTTGTATTTAATACGTTTCTCTGCCTCCTTGGTAACGACGTTTTGATCGCAAGGTACAGCACCACCGACAAGTAAACACGATTTTTTCTCCAAATTCCGGATAACTATATCCGGTTTGTTTGCCGCTATCGTGCGATCAGTTTGAATTTGTTGGTCGTACAATATCGTACACAATCCAACAGACGTCACTGGTTTTGGTGAGTGTTCGTACCACTTTGGGCATGTGTTTGGAACTTCGAGGGCGGTACAGATCTGCCAGTGGAGGTAACTACACACTCTACCGTGTCTTTTCAAGTATTCGGTCTTTGCTAGGATTGGACAAGCTGAAACAATATGATCAATGATTTCTACTTGCTCGTGGCAAATGCGGCATTTATCATCTTGGAGAATTTTGAGAACCGCTTTATTATAATGTCGTGTTCTCAAGGCCTGATCTTGGGCAGCTATTACAAGTGCTTCCGATTCTGGCTTCATTCTTCCCCTTTTAAACCACAAAACTGATTGATCTTTATTGATCTTCACCTTGTCCATTCTTTTTAAATATTGTCCGTGGAATGGTTTGTCTCTCCACGAGTTCTTTAACATTTTTTGTGTCTCACATTTCATATTTAATAGCATCAGAAATTCAGTGTCTGTGTTATTCGACGCATCTTGCCTAGTGTTCTTCGCAATGCTTTTTGCTACACTCACAATGCCTCTGTTTCCCATTCTTTGGTCACAATTATAACAACTTCGGTCATTATAATGATAATAATGATAATAATAATAATAATAATAATAATAATAATAATAATAATAATAATAATAATAATAATAATAATTACTATTACTAGATCGCGGAACTTCATGCAATTGCACTGTGCACATCGAAAGGAAATGAATATAACTTTACCTATCACCAAAAATAAAACAAATTCACCCTATTTTTTATTTTGCATGTGTGCAGGTTTTTAGTTTAAATGCGTATTTTAATGTATGCGGTATATTTTAGTGCATATATTTCAGGTTTTTGTGGAGAAGTGGATAGAAGTCAGATCTTTTAGGGTATTTCTCTTTTAACTTAGAACTGGCTTTCTTCTGACAACGCGGGTATGGAAATTGAACCTTTTTAGTACCCTTCGCTCGGTTTCGGGATTTACTTTCTTGCCAATGCCAATTTATAACTGTGGAGTAACTTTTGGTGCATTAATACGAGGGTCCTTCTTTATTATTTTCACAAGATTCTCTTCTCGATCAGAAAGTCTTCGGACGTTCTCCTCCGGGTTGCAGTTCAATCGCTTGTCCTTTGATGAAACATGAGATTATGTCACTCACTGTGCTTTTTTCATTAATGGCATTTTGCAAAATTTTGGGCATCATTAACCCTTTGCATGATGGTAAATAACCAGCTGACGCTGCTCAAAGTTGGTGCTCATTCCTAAACGATTCATTTCGCTAAAATCTTTTGGTTCCCACGTATCTGGTTCATCAGCTGAAAGGTGAATTTGATTTCTTTTATTTTTGGTGATAGGTAAAGTTATATACATTTCCTTTCGATAAGCACAGTCAGTAAAAATATGCAATTGCATGACATTACGCGGTCTAATAATAATAATAATAATAATAATAATAATAATAATAATAATAATAATAATAATCAGCATCAGCGTCATAACAATAAAACACAACACACTCGCCAATAAAAAACACTAAATTAATAATTTGTATATATTAGAGCTTATAATTTGAAATAAAATGCATTTTAAATCAGTAAAATCTACAATAAGTAAATATTGTGCATTTTAAATAAAGATTACCATATGAACCCATTGCAGTCCCATTTTTAAACTTACACCATCGTTTGGAAATATACAACGATTATTTCAGGATTTTTTTCAATTTTTTTTTCAAGATGAGCATTTTGAAAAAACTCAAAATTAATATTTTATATTCAAATTTGAAAAAGTTTTGAACGCAACCCCTATTGAGTTGTATATCTTATAATAGGCCATAAAGAAAGCTGCAAAATGACAGCTGTTTCAGCTCTCTATCTTCATTTGGTGAGGTGCTACATCAATTTAAAAAAATTCGAGAACCCAATTTTGCAAAATTGTACATGGCTGTATTTCAGAAACGGATGGAAGTATTTTACTCAAAATTTGTAGTTTTCTTATTCTTCATTGATACTACCTATGTGTCAAATTTCATCTGAATCTAAAATGGTAAGGTATAATTTCTTGAAAGAATAGAGTAAAATACACGTTTTACGGTGGCATAGGTCTGATTTTCACGGTTAACTCTGAATTTTCGAAAATTGCAAAAGTTGGAATTTTTTTCGGCGTCATCCTAGAACTACAAAATTAAAGATAGAGATTTTTCCTTCAAATGAAATTTTTTGTCCATAATTTGTTCTTTCATTGTCATGTATATTGTGTTGGAAATTTTAGTCCGTGTAATAGGTGCAAAATTACAAAAATGTAATTTTTTTGACTTGTATCTCACGTCGTTAATATTTACACTAACGGCAATTTGTTCACATTATTATTTTTATGAGTACACGTGCATTAAATAATGTCAAAAAACGTTTCTAGAGAACACAACCGTTTTGTGTGAAAACTAGCTAAAAAATCCGCATTTTCGGAAACGTTCAAACGACATTTTCCCAAAAATGGCACGAAATATTTCTTCATTGTTTCCGAACGGATTGTTCTAGTTGCCCTCTTTAGCATGACAAAGTTCATTTTTGGGTACTATTTCGTTTTTTCAACAATTACATAAATGTAATTTTTTTGAAAGATCTCTCACTCCGTTAAAATACATATTTCCAGCATTTTGTAAACACTGCACGTCAAATGACTTCTCACGACATCTTTCGAAATCACAAAAGATTCCTGTGAAAAAGAGCGTCAATTTTTGCATTTACAATAGCGCTTAAACGCCGTTTTCTTAAAAACGGATCCACATTTTTCAAAGAAAATTGCCATTTTGGAGAAGGTTTCACTGCTTTTTCATATTCTTAAAATAATATTTTTTTCTACTGTTAGGAAATCGAAAATTTAAGAATGTATAAAAAATGCAATTTGGGCGGCGATAGATGGCAGCTGGCAAGAAAATGCGTCAAGCCCTAATAGCTAACCAAGACCAAAGGAAATATAAAACTAATACGGGAAAATTTGTGCAGCAGTTTCTGTAGCACCACTAGTTTCCTCAAAATTTGATTTTAAGGGACAGTAAAAAATATGGTGCCTAACCCTTTTCAACTATCTCTGTTTTGCTGGGGCCGTTCCAATTGCAGCAGTCGGATCTTCGCACACGCTACCTTCCCGCCACCCACCCTCTCGCAATCCAACATCAGCCCCTCCCTTACGACCGCAGTCAGGGCCCGCTGTGGGGGCAACGCGGTCGGGGCCACGCGGTCGGGGCCACGCGGTCGTGGCCACGCGGTCGTGGCCACGCGGTCGGGGCCACGCGGTCGGGGCCACGCGATCGTGGCCACGCGGTCGGGGCCACGCGGTCGGGGCCACGCGGTCGGGGCCACGCGGTCGGGGCCACGCGATCGTGGCCACGCGGTCGGGGCCACGCGGTCGGGGCCACGCGGTCGGGGCCACGCGGTCGGGGCCACGCGGTCGTGGCCACGCGGTCGGGGCCACGCGATCGTGGCCACGCGGTCGGGGCCACGCGGTCGTGGCCACGCGGTCGGGGCCACGCGGTCGGGGCCACGCGATCGTGGCCACGCGGTCGGGGCCACGCGGTCGGGGCCACGCGGTCGGGGCCACGCGGTCGGGGCCACGCGGTCGTGGCCACGCGGTCGGGGCCACGCGGTCGGGGCCACGCGGTCGGGGCCACGCGGTCGTGGCCACGCGGTCGGGGCCACGCGGTCGGGGCCACGCGGTCGTGGCCACGCGGTCGGGGCCACGCGGTCGGGGCCACGCGGTCGGGGCCACGCGGTCGGGGCCACGCGGTCGGGGCCACGCGGTCGGGGCCACGCGGTCGGGGCCACGCGGTCGTGGCCACGCGGTCGTGGCCACGCGGTCGTGGCCACGCGGTCGTGGCCACATGGTCGTGGCCACGCGGTCGGGGCCACACGGTTGGGGCCACGCGGTCGGGGCCACGCGGTCGGGGCCTGTTGGCAGGGGAAGGAGAACAAAAGGACTAATTATTTAAATAACAATAGTTTCCTAATTTTTAAGTATGTTAAATATTGACTGAATACAATCTCAAAGCTTTGCGTTCGTTTTATGTTAGTGGATGTTAGTTTATGAATGAACAGATCATCAGCACACAGGCAATGAAACGTCAGTCAAAATTCCTGAGTTTTTACAACACACTTTGTTTAAGGAAAGAATAGATATCTTCAATTTTGTAATTTTGAAATGTTGGCTATGAGGGTCATTCAATAATTAAAGAGACAAATTTGTCTGCAGAAGAATCTTTTTTGTGTACATAATCGCAAAATTAAGTTGAACGATGGTGAGTCCCCTTGAAAATTATGCATTGGTTGAACAAGGTTCTGAAAATCTTTCTTTACTTGCTGAAGATGATAAACCAGCTCTAGAATGAACTAAAATGTCTGATAAAAGTTGTATGAAGCTCCTCAGTGTTTACAACTGGGTAGAACTGTTCCAAACAGTTCTAGAGTCAGTGACTGACAAACATCATCCTCGCAGCATCAGCAGAAAAAAGTCCGGTTGACGGTGTTTTGGGATGCTGTAAGTGCGTTTTTTGTGATTATCTCGACGAACAGCGTACAATACTTTTCAGATTTTGCTTTTGAACAAGGTGAAGCCAGCCATGAGAGAGAGTTGAAAAACTAGTCATTTTAAAAGGAAATTCCGTTTATTTGAGTTTGACATATTTTCGATATCATTTTATATTTATAGTGTTTTTGTGAACGTATGTATAAGTCAGTGTGATTTATGTTCGGAAGTTTTTAGATATTGTTCAGAAATTTAAGACTTAAATTACAATAAATTACTATTGTTTACTAATTTATTGTTATTTACACTTACAATATAATGTTGTAATAAACAAGTTATTATGCAAAATTATTGACTTTACTGTATTTTTAATATTTGTAGTATTTTAAATACGCATGTATTTAGCATTTATTTATAATGTATTTTGAGTTTGTATTTAAATATTTATTTGCAAAGTATTTTGGTGAAGTATTTCAATATTAAATTTAAAGTATTTAGCCCAACCCTGCGTGTGTGTAACGTGTTTTTTTCACACACAAGGTTTTTATGTTATTCAATTTGCTGTAACTCCACTACATAGTCTAGCAACACAAATGGCGCTCAATTTTCATTTAATTTCCATTCCAACAGAGCTCGACCTGCACTTCATTGTTGCTGGACGTTGCCGTGTGACGAAGGGCGAGCCGAGGAGGACAGGACGGGCGGCGCGCGACAGAGGCAGACAGGGAGAGAGGAGACTAGACGACGGGCAGAGAGATAGTGACAGTGAAACAAGGACAGAGAGACAGACCGAGAAACAGAGACACAGAAATAGAGCCATGGACAGAGACCGAGGGTCAGAGACAGACAGAGAGAGGGAGCAGGACAACATCTGTCGGATTTCGTTAGTAGACCATGGAAAAGAGTGTGTGTGTATTATATATATATATATATATATATATATATATATATATATATATATATATATATACACACATGATGTTAGAGAAAGGCAAAACTACTACGGATAAATTGTGCGACCGATTTCGCCCCGGAAGCATTTATCTGAAAGCTCTTTTTTCATTGCTTCTACCCTGGGGAAAATGTTTTCAATATTTTGAATACAGCAATAAATATTTGCAACAAAATGAGCATATCGGCAAGAAATGTGATTCAATATAGATCTTTTATTCTCTTCAGAATCGATTCTCGAACGGACGAGAAAAGCAGCTACTGGCGAAAGGCTTACTTCTACCAGAACTGACGAAAGGCTTACTTCTAAACTTTCAAAATTTGGGTGCAACTATGACCATTAAGGTACACTCTTTCCATAGCCATCTAGACAAGTTTACAAAAAAATTTGGCAATATGAATGAGAAACAAGGCGACCAGTTCCATCAAGAAATAAAGGTGATGAAAGAGAGATAGGGGGCAGATGAGATATACACATCGTGGCAGACTATGCGGCATAAAAGGATATCGTAGAATGTTTTTGAAACAGTTAACTGTGATTCGTTTCGGGCTGTAAATATAAATATAGTAAAATCTGTCTAAACCGGAACCTGTACAAACCAGACCCCCGTCTTAACCGGAAAATTTCTCCTGACCGTGAACTTAAATGGCATTTTACACAGCATAAAACGGAACCTCTGCAACGCGGAAACGGAACGGATTTTCATGTCCTGGGGGGGGGGTGAATCTTTACAAAACGGAATTCTTGTGAATTTAATGCAATTGGCAGTGAGACGCGACATGTTATTAATGAAATGAAAGCGCATGCAAGCGTGTTTTAAAATTCTCTATCCCTGTAACACGTGATTTAGTCGTGCACGGGCATGGCTTCTATTCACGCGTCTCCCTGCCCCGCATTGAAAATCATAACCCCTCAACCAGATACGAATTGTGCAAGGCCATATCAGAATCCGAATATCATAGTTCTGGGTTGTGACACATTGTGCGTTGGAAGAGTCAGGAAACATTCCGAATACAGTCAGTAAGGTGTGTATAATTCAACTCAGAAGCTGCCAATGAAAATATTTAATATTTATTTATTGGTGATTTCTTCCATAAATACGTTAAATGTTAACGAATTTTGATAATTATAATAAAGACATGTGATTTAATACTTTCAGGGGAGAAACTTCGATATCACAAGTGTCATAAAATGGACAACCTTGTATAAAACGGAAACCTCCCTAAACCGGAATTTTTTTGTGTCCCGATCGATTCCAGCTTAGATTTTACTGTATATTAAAAGTACTAATACTACGTGTTTGACTTTATATAAATAGGTATATATAGTTTCATTGAGTTCATGTTTTATACAATTTATGAATAGTCTGTACTCAATAAAATGATATTTTTCGATGCGATTTTCATTATCTCAAATGAAAATAAACCAATCTACCAAAATAGAGCCAATCTATCAAAACCAATGCCTTATTTGGTATCTGTGCATCAAACACCCTAAAATGGCTTTAACTTGTTTGGCAAGAAAATGTGTGGCAAAAAAGTGTAAATCATCAACATCGGTATACATAACATTATTTCTACAAATGATAAATCATTACAATTAAGTTGTTAACGACAAAGTAATAGCTCTAACGATATTAAAACACTGATATTTTTAATTTATCAGTTATTTTTAGAACTGATCACAGAAAATATTCCAAGAAATGCACATTTACAGAACAAGTTAGTTAGTTTTGTTTTCTTTTAAACGCTTTTTATATCAAGCCGCCGGAAAGATTAAATATTCTCTGAATGTGAGGAGACTATTGATTCAATGGTTATTCCACTTCCAGCCATCTAATTCTTCCCTGGGACTTGCTACCATGAGATTCCCCGATTCGTCATGTGTCGTTTGACTACTACAGCAATTCACTAAGAAACACGTCGACATCTTTACACACATTATGAGACGTTGGATTGGTACAACTTCGCAATGCTGAATTAACATTACGATGACATGGACGTTTCAGACTGACGTTTGCAGGGATTATGTAGGTATGGAATAGAGATCTGCAAGGGTTTTGCTCGCTCGTACTCGCTCGATCCTTTCAGCCTCGAGTGCCGTGTCCTCGAGTATCCTGTGCTCGCTCGCGGGGGGCTGGTTCATGGGCCTACGCCGGTGGCGGCCACGGCAATGGGATCAAAAGCAAATTAAGAGAAATATGAAAGTTTACATTCACTTGGAGATGGCGGCATAACACACGACAAGAAATCTAAAAGGAAAAGAAAGAAGGATAAGAAGAATAAGGATAAGAGGAAGAGTCTTCACACATTGTTTGCAAAATCGCAGACTTTCTTTAGATTCCGTGGTGGTAGCAGAAATATTGAGCTAATCCACTTTCTTCAGATTTCAGAAGTTTGTAAACGAACATCATTTTTTTGAGGGGAAAACCAGAAAACAATTGCATTTTCAGATGTTTTGCAAACTTCATTTCTTTTATCAGCGACACGTTTTTGATTTTGAAATATCAGAAAACGAGTAACGGTGAAAAAATGATATTATTATTATTTTCCTCTCCATCACGACTAAAGAAGTTATCAGTCGGCTGGATATAAAATCTACAACAGGTAGCAACCAGCTTCCAAAGAAGTAGATCTAGTTAATGCCTCTACAATACTTTGCGCAAAATGTGGGCTGTTCCAAATAAAGCAATTTATTGCACTTCCCAGTCTTTTGAAGTGCCTGGAAGTTTAGCCAAGTTCTTACTCAAATTTTTCGGAACAAATCCCAGAACTCCGATAACTGTCGGTACGACTTGGGCTTTACGCCCCACATTCGGCTGATCTCGATTTCCAAACTGCTTCCTTGGTTACGACATTTTGATCACAGGGCACAGCGACATCTACAAGTAGACACGATTTTTTCTCCAAATCCCGGATAGCTATATCCGGTTTGTTTGCTGCGATCGTGCAATCCGTTTGAATTTGTTGGTCATACAATATTGTATAGAGTCCAGCAGACGCAACTGGTTTTGGTGAGTGTTCGTACCACTTGGGGCTTGTGTTTGGAACTACGAAGGCGATACAAATCTGCCAGTGGACGTAACTACACACATTGTCGTGTTTTTTGAAAATAATAATAATTATTATTGTTATTGTTATTATTATTGTTATTGCTATTATTATTACTGTTATTATTATTATAGTTGTTGTTATTGTGTGCGCACTGAGCGTCCGTGACGTGTGAGCGCGTGCTGATGCGGTACTCACCTGGTGCCCACCTCTCACACGGCGCCACGAACGATCACGAGCCAGGACTGGACTGTTGGCTATATGCACATACCGCACATACACATATTGGCCTCCTGTAGCTCGTCGATGTAGCCAGAGGGCTACTAAATAAAGGCTTGGAGGACCACCTCGCAAGAGGAAATAATGGATCGGACGAAAGATTAAATAAAGAATCAAACTGACTTAAACATTAATTTAATTGGCGAAAATTAAAAACAAGAGTAGTAATGCTTCTTGGAATATCATAAATAAAACTTACGATCTAAGAAAAGAGAAAACAAAACTAATATAAAACTTAACATACTATTTACATAATGATTTGCCGGACCCGAGCTGTAAATTATGAATAAAAATCGTAATTCTAAATCTTAAAATTAATAATGTACATAGAACAACAAAATGATTATATTAGACGTTTAAACAATTGCTAGGATATTATGCTAAATTTCTTTAACCGCCGTCACTGCTGGCGCTGGAGGCGGCTGGGATGACCCACAATGCAGCACCAGCTGATACAATTTGCTGTGCGGAGCGGTGACCAGCTGGAGGCGAGAGATACCTTGAGTGAGACACCGTGCAGGGTGGCACCGGATACCGTGTACCATCGGGGAAGAACTTGCCACCTCCTCCGCAATATGCACTACACTCAATGGCTACTGGCCATAGTAAATGAGACGTTCGGAAACACTTTATTGAATCAATATATCACTGATGGCGGCGTCGGATTCGGTGCAGGGAGAGCGAGGAAGTTAATTTCGCATTCTTGGCAGTAACAATACTCTCACTCGAGCATGACAAAAGCCTAATCAGTTTTGTTGAAGGTCTGTGGGCCAATATCCGACCGACAATCGCCACCTGAAGCTCACACTAGAACGTGCTACCATTCAGTTAATAGTAAGCTTCAATAGCGCGTTTGGCAGGTATATACCGAGTACACCCGAGGACTTTCCAATAGAAGCATTGACTAGCAGAGATTTATCGCCCCACAATTGAGTCCAAACTACAGCGAAGGTTAAATCACGAAAGAAAGCAGAGTTCTCGCAAACGGTTAGGATACTATTAGTAATTTCTTTGCTACTTTTTTACTACTTTCATTACAAAATGTGAATATTTTGTGTAAATATGACTATTTATGCAATTCTTCTTTACACTGTCTGAAATATATTTTGATTATTTTGCTAAGATGACAAAGTATAGGTCGATGACAAAATCCTTCGTCTCTGAGTTTTCTCCACGGACACTTTTCAGAATAACGGTACAGCATTCATTATCCTTTGTGCGAGCATTGTTAGTGAAGCCAGTAATTGCTGTAGCCGTCAGCAGAGCGCTGAAGGTCGCCATCGTTGTAGTGCAAGGCGGCGCACACAGATGGCTCCACTGGTCGAAGAAGGACACTGGTGATACTCAAGATCTTTACTGATTCGCAAAGCGTTCTCAAGTCATAGGATGGTTGTAGTGGTTTTGTGTGGGAATCCCCTCTCATTACACAATTGAAAGCCAAAATTATTATGATGAAAAATTTGAGTAAAAATATTATATTTATTTGGATTCCTTCACATAAAGATTTGATTGGCAATGAAAGTGCTGACTTTAAGGCAAAAGAGGCTGCAAGAATTGGAAACCTTTTTAATATTTATATTCCTTTTCTGAATTAGTCAAGAAATATAAAACTATAAGTAATGAGGAAACAAAATTGAAGTTAATATCACTAGATAAAAATAAGGGAAACAATTATTTTAATTAATGCTTTAATATTATTTACAAGAAACCTTGTTTTTACCTGTTTGATATTCCACGCAAAGCCGTTGTCATTATTAATTGCATTAGAACCAACCTTACGACTATTTAGCAACAGCAATTTATATTGTCATCAAATTGTTAGTAGTGAAATTTGTGAATGTGGTGAAGGGTCTGAATTTATTGAGAATGTCTTATGGCAATGCTATTTGTTGGTACTGAAAGAAAAGAAATGTTGTTCAGATTACGCAAATGTAATAAGTATGGTTCTTTTCTTATTTGTTCATTGCTAATGGTTTTAGACAAAATTATTATCCCAATTATTGTAAATTTTATTTTAAAGATTAACAAAACAATTACATCATCGTTACTCAAATTTTATACGCAAACAGGTTTTTGTTCGTCCCATCCTATCTTTTCCTATTCATTATGTAATTTATTGTTTTCTTTATTTTCACAATTGTCATGTTCTTTTAAACTGTATTTTATCAATGTGTGTTTTGGCTCTGTAAACATATGTTTTAATGTCAATAAAAATATACTATATTATACACTTGGGATGGCGCCTATTGGCAACTCGTGCACTCATAAGTCGGTGGTTCACGAAAGAATGACAATGAGGATGATGGGGTATACAACTGCGTATTTATCATTAATACCAATTAATATTATCATTCAGATTAATTCATATTGTTAACATGAAAATTTATATCAGAAATACAGTGTACATTGATATTCCGTATTTTGATATTTATCGAAACACTACTATTCTCAAATCGTTATTGATCGTTACAAAGATTTAAAATTATAAAACATGTGGTCACCTTTTTTGGATGATATCTGCCCGCGTTTTCTTGAGCGACTTAAGTTTCGTAACGAATTCATCTTTAAAGGAGACATGTAGCTATGGAAAATGCAAAATTAATCTAAACTCTGCGTGAACGTGGTTATTTATACCTTTATACTATTTTATACTACTTGTATACTGATGTCACTGCAAGTGCCTCTGACCGGTAGGCCCAAGGGTTCGAGTCTCGACGGTGGCAGACACACTAGCATATCAGTTGGGTCGAATTCAGCTTCTAAATTTTTTCGATGGGTCTAATTTAGTCGGCCGCCAGAATTCTCCTGCAGGCAGAGTATGAATTCGATCTAGCTAGAGTCGAAAATCCCGCCACGGTCGGGACTCGAACCCGGGACCTCCCGATCAGAGGCACTGCAGTGACATCCATTGATGCCCTGAGTCTCCTCCCCCGACAGAGAATTTGGGAAATTACTTTGAGTACTCGAGACGGTTTGTGCGTTGATCCTTGATCTCGGTTTAATTTCAAACCGAATAAAAAATCAAAATTCAAGAAATAAAAGTAATGTGCTTTGTGAATGCAATACTACAACTCTGAGACCACGATATTGATTCCTAAGCGTCACACAAACGTCTGTTTCCTTTGCGTCTCTTGCTTCGACAGATACTACGAGCAAGTTTTCTTGATATTCCACAACAAAGGGTGCGGAGTGAGGAGGGCTTTGGCTACGTCACTGTTTAAAAGGTCTCAACTGTTGGTACGAACTTCCCGCGTCAAGGTGTGAAAAGACAAATACATTGATTATTTTGAAGGCACAAGGTGGATGCTGGCAGCATTGTAAGTTGGTAGGTGTCGTCTCGAATCGAACCTAAGTATCCCCGTGCTATTCAGCGCAGAGCAAGGATTAGGGAGCACGTGAATCTCGAAAACTTGCGCGAGCAACACAATGCGTAGATGAACTCGAGAGAGTTTACAGAGAGCGGTAACGAGGTTTTGGCAGGTGGTGCCATATTTTCTCGAATAAAGGCCCCCATTGAGTATAAGCCCTCCTCAGTTCGAACTGACGTAAATTATTGTTTCCACGTTGATGTTCACGTAAAAGTTGGTGAATTGGTGTAATGTTGGTGTTGGGGTATGTTTAGGAATGTAATGTTGATGTTTGTGTAAGTGTTGGTGTAGAGATATATGTTTCTCATGAAAGTATTCTTTTTATGGCGTAATTAAAAACTATAAGTGCTGTACGGGGAGTGCAATCTGAAGGTTTTCTTAAGCTCCGGAATCCCTACCCTCGATTTCTACTATGTTAAGTAAAATCATTATTAAAAATAGACATCACCGGGTTTTTGGCAAAATTTGAGAGCAATAAATATTCGATTTCGTGTAATACAAACAATTTGCATCGGTAAACGGGCTACAGTTTTGGGTTCTTATCTCTTTTCTTACTCCACATGAAGGAATCGTCTCACTACTCCGCGAGCACAGGCAACGATTTTTTGATGGCCCTGGTGACGAAATAATTAAATTACCCACTAACACATCAGGAGAAGTGGCTCAGGGCATCAATTGATGTCATTGCAGGGACTCTGATCGGGATATCCTCGGATTCCACTCTCGACGGTGCAGTGGCAGGATTTTGGAAACTAGTTACGTAGCTAGGTCAAATTTAGGCGCTTCTGGAGGAGAATTCTCGCGGCCGGCTGCTCTGATCGGAAGTTTTCCATTACTTCTCCGATGAAAACCAGGCGAATAGTACCCTAAGAAAGGCGCGTCGGACAGCGTGTGGTCTTTCCTTCCCCTTCCTTGTCCTGACCTCACCCCTTACACACACATTTACACTAACATGCACTACACTACCACACACATCGTGAGACCAGTCGGGAGCTTAGTGCATGTCCCGTCTGGGACGGTGCCCCCTCTGGTGAGAGATACCTGGTTGGCGAAAACCCCACCTACCTATTCAGCGGGGGAAGATCACCGCCACATCCCGCGATAAAATATGTACTACACATACGGGAGTAATGACTTGAGCTGCTGACGCGCCGGTAAAATCAATTAATCAATCAACCCATCCTTCAGAGCTCATTAACCGTGTATGGATAGTGAAGCTGTATTTATGTCCAGAAGCATGGGGGCGTCTCAGCATTTACTGAAGAACTGGATGAAAAACATAAGTGACATGGGGGGGGGGTCGTTGAACTACTAGTTTAAGTACATACGTGGCATACTTAGTGTTTTAGAATAATGAGTACAAATAGTAGTTATTGTTTTTATATTATTACTCAACATATATTTTCGATTTTGATGATCAATATTGACAAATTCTATAAAACACTTTCGCAGAAAGAAATATTCTCCTATGGCATTTAAACTTGAGTATTATTTGTAAAATATTATACAAATATCATAAGTTGATTTTTTGTGATGAACTGAGTTTTAAAAATCAACATATAAAACGATTACGCTGTACGTAATGAATTAATGTTGGTATCAGTGTAATGTTGTTGTTCATGCTTTTGATTTATTAAATGTCACTTTATATAATTTAGTGAGATCGTGAATTTCTCTTTCATTAAGAACCTTCGACTTTTAACTACCTAAAATCAGAAAAGTCATCCCCGTATCACATTAAAAAAAAAACTTAACAGAAGTAGTCGATGGAACATAAAGAGTTCTGAGATCTTAGCTGTCCGAATTCTGAATCGAATCGAATCTGGGTTTCCGATAAAATAGGGAGAGGGATAGCGTCACAAGTTTCAAAAGATTTGTCCAATGGTCATCGACTATCAGATCAAACGGTTTCAGCTCGTCAGATCCACGGACTAAAGGTCTGATACTCCTTAGGTCTAAAGAACAGGACGTCTATTGGGAACCAGGCCTAATGCGACATGTCTACGCGACAGAGGATCTAATAACAAACGAGGTCTACAATTAGAAAGTTCAATTAATAAGGTCTAATAGACATAAACACCGAAGGCCTAACAGATACAAAGGTAAAACAGCAAAGTTTCTATTTCTTCGTTTTTAAACATCTGAGAACCAAAAGTCTATATATTTACAATGTCAATTAAACATTCAAAATTTTTGAATGTTAGCAAATTACCAAAGTTATAAAGATAGTGATGATATCGACTTATACCTTCTGTCTTTGAGGTACAGACTGAATAATTTAACGCCGTATCATTTTATGACCATTACGTACTTCCTGAATATCATTCCTATTTTGATTTCATTACAGACTATAACATACTGACTGATCAAGCAAATGGCACTGATTGCGCTTCGTGCAATCAATGGCGTCATAAAGGACCGAAACCAGAGACTTCGACTGCAGTAGCAGAGTGCCTCTGCACCCCACCAGATAAGATTTTGCCTGTTCCCTGCTGCCTGGCAAGGCGGTTTGTGCTCAAGGAGTCTTATATTCCAATAAGGACCTTTAAACTTCCGGTTGGGAATAGTAGCTCTTCTCAACTGTTACAATATTAATTACTATTTTAAACTAAAGGAGCTATAATATCACAAACATTCTCGCACTATTTGTAACTTGCAATTTTCGAAAATTCAGAGAGATCAACGAAAAACGGACCTGCGGCAGTTTTATGAACTTTCTTTGAACCATTCGAGAAAAATCTTACGAAAAAATTGGGAGCCGATTTTGAGAAAATCTTGTTTTTAGAATTGCTTTTAGTGAATGCAAAATTACGAGAAAATTACTCATATTTTAAAAAAACTGTACAGGATTTGTAAGATCTATTTTTTAAAAACAGATTTCATCACAAAGCACACCTCCATCTCAAAATATGAAGTTGTATAAACGCCGTAAAAATTAAACTTTTGCAATATTCGAAAATTTAGAGAATTCAAGGATAATTGTATCTCCACCATTTTTATAAGCGTACTTGAATACTACACTCTATTGAAGGAAAACATAGAAGAAATTTGGAGTAACTTTTCAGAAAATATTGATAATGTTCTGGCTTCATGTAAAGTACCTCCCAAAATCAAAATATCCGTTTCAAATTCACGGGACCGTGTTATGAGCCAGATCGATCGGGGTAAAAAATTTGGATGAAAATCCTGTGTACAGTTTAACCATTAGCGAATTTCATCGACCTACGGACGGACGGACAAACATTTTACAGTGAACCAATTTTTCGATGTGAAGAAACCATAAAAGTTAGATTATGACTACACAGTGCAGTAGAGGAAGATATTTACTACTAAGTACTTCGTAAGTAGTATGTGAGAAATTAAAATGATCACAAATACATCTTTTATAATCTTTAAGAAATGAAATACGCATACACTAGTTAAGCGTATTAATAAATGTAACGTCGTTGTCTGCGCACATCTTCTAGAATTTAGTGGGAAATATAGTTATTCAAATTATCGTTCCCCATGTTGTCGCGGCAGTATTATTCCTTTACGAAAGACATGATGAGAAACAAGAGAACGTATTTAAAGCTGATATACCCTTCTAGATTTACGGAGTAGATTTTATTACGCCGCGAGTATTTTGTTAACAATTCTTGCCAAGAACGCTCATATCTTTCTTGTATTCACAATTCAAGTTGTATATGGCTTAGCGTAGGGATTCCGGAATTAAGGAGACTTGTACAGAATAAATTTCTTCCAATAGCACGTAACACAGTTTTTAACTGTTTTTGACGTAAAAATAAATAAGTGTAGAAATCGAATGTTAAATATAATCCTTGCAACTTAATGTGCAGACATCTTTGGTGAGTGAGCCACTTAGATCTAGACAAGCCACAAGGTTTGTCTTTTTTTATTGTTTCTTTTCTTGTTCTTATGTACCTGCAGGATCTGTTTTTACAATGTACTGTAGCTCTTTCCCCTTTTTCGATATTATAAATGGTTTGCATAATTGCATCAGCGAGCTTTGAATCTTCAACGACTCATCACAGTGTGAAATGGTGCGTCGTGTGTTGAGAGTAATAAGCATAACCGGGGGGTAATATACGCAGTTTCCATTGCCACGTTCAACTAAACTACTAAACATTATTCAGAACTGAATCATAAAATAATTTATGAATTACCAGGAATGCAATCCAGATTTATTCATCGGGAAAATTACGTTCTTGAATAAAGATTGACTCGAATTTACATCACTTGTTATACAAATAACTTAACAAATTACCCTCATTAAATATTTCATATTTTCCCTTTGAAATCATCGCAGAAATTCGTGTTACATTTGTAGTTGTTGGGAACGTTAAACTTTTGCCTGTAAAGAACAACGCAATCAACACCACCCGAAGCCCTTCCAGTAACGAGCATGCAAACAGGATGGATAGGAAAGCCTCTTTGCAGTGCCAATCACAGTGGCGTTTGCTCCTCGTGGCAAAGGATCTGGGGAAGCTGACGCCAGCTGTCGAGGCACCATCAGCAGCGGATTATGTGACGCTTCAGGAGAGAATTGACATTACTGAGAGGGCACCCAATCACTGTCTGTTGTTCTGAGAAGCTCTGTGCACAGTCAGTAGTATCGATGTTGATCAAATGTGTGAATAGTGAGAGGTAAGGTATTTGTTTCAATCACGAATTCCAGAAAGTAAATATTAATATCACGTTCCCTCGACGTCTCAAAAGAATTCCCTCGCGCACATCTTACAAATTCCTTTGCAATTATTTTGCAACTTTGAGTTTTCTTTAGGTTGTTTCTATATGTTTTTGTTTGTTTATTCTTCTTTGATCATAACTAACTTCGCAAAGGAAGAAACAAGTATTCTAAACCGAACAAATGTTTTTAACACATAGAATACATTTTATAATTTACTTATGATATACAATATATATTTTATTAATTAGTGGTTCGTGAAGTATCTCTTTAGAGATTGCATTGTAAATGTGATCGGTTGACGAACATGTATTGTCTGCTGTTCATGAAAGAAAAGCAATAAAATTGTAACCTAAGAAATACAACGTATTCACAATCCTTCAACCTTACAAATCAACTAGTTCTTCACCAATAGAAATGACACTGTCTATTTTTACATACAAATAACTGTGGCTTAAAATGTGTTATTACATTATATAAATTCTTTGGAAAACCTGCTTCTTATTATTTGTATTGACGTCCATTGTGCCAGACGTGATCAAATGCTTGAGAGACATTAAGGAAAGTTGCTACAATGTGGTAACCTCTTTGGAATCCCGTGAGTATATGTTCACTTAATCTAATGTGTTCTTCTGGAGAGGGGGTGGGCATTGGGGTGGTCCTGGGTAGCTTTGAAGAAATCACTGGTTTGTGGTCAAAATTGTGGTCTTGGAGAACCATAACTGGATTGTGGTCGAGGAGAACGTTACAAAAGATTGAACAAGGAAGGTTCGTTAGAGATACATCTTTGGTATCTGGTCTTTTCTGGAGTCGGGAGTAATACGTGGTTTGAAAGGGAGCAATTTAAATATTTTTATCGGGAGCAAATTTAAACGAATTTATGTCAGAGACGTTATGTTGATACGATCTAGTTGTTTGATACGTTGCAACTCCAAGACGTGCATTTAGCATTTAAGTCGCCTATGTGAAGCACCGATGCATTCAGTTGAAATAGATTTAGGATACTGGTTGATATATTGTGATAAGTTGACCTAACGAAAGGACACGTGAGCAAATTCCATGGGGGTGAAAACAAATTTGTAAAATGATTATGACAAGAACCAGAGAAAAAACAGATAAAGCACGAAAGCGTGACTGACAAATCAGAAAATAGTGTTCGAGCAAACGAATGACATGCGTCAGAAGCAAGAAGAAACGCGTTGGGGTACTAGTTCGCGCAGGACTCTGGGACAAATGAAGGGCGCCAAAAATTAACGAAGTGAGAGACGATGCTTGGACCCGATGGCGATCGGATGTGAGAATGTTAATCCCGATATTGCGAAGTTAGAATCAAAATCTTAACTTGTAATTTTAACGCGATAGTTTTGAACGTGTTAGTGAACGTGAAGGTGAAAGTGTTATGGATGAATAATGACTTTTATGGGAGCAATTACTAGGAAAGGTCCGGAAGTAAAAAGGAAAATATAATTGCGCGTATGGGAGAATGGACATATTGGTGTGAAATAAAACCAATAAAATGGAAGTGGATAGAACCTTGGACGACGGACAAGAATGCAGCCATTCTACGAAAGAAAAGTAACAAACGGGGGACAATTTTTAATTTCATCTGGTGACGGAAGATCAAGTTTTGTTTTGAAATTTGAATTAATAGTCACAAGTGTAGATGGCCATGCATGCATTTAGGAAGAGAAGTACAAAATAGTAATTTGCAAAGTAATAATAAGGAATTCATAATGTCTTGTCCATATTAGTTTTGAAATTGAGATATATGTTCAACAGGGATGTTTGTCTCTATGTATGTTCTTGCAGAATACAAATAGCATATGTTATTCTACAAAAGTATTATTATTTCTCTGCAATAGCTAGGAGAATTTCCGATCCGTAGAAAAAGATCAATAATTACATACGTAAATATTGCACCACCGAAATCCTGTATAGGCGGCCTATCGAACCCGCTCAGTAAAATTTATCTTGACTGGACTGCCTCAATACACCTATGGGCTACGGTCGTTCGAATGTTCAAATGTTATTTATATAGAATCAGTAATTGAAAGGGTTACAAAGAGCAGTGACCGTCAGATTGTAGACCAAATAGCCCGTAGGTGAAAACATTATTAGTATTTCGATATAATTAAGGGCAGTGGAAGAGAAAGAGGAAAGATAGTCACAATATATATTTGTTAGGATGTTTGTAAGCTTCAATTATGTAGGGATACTATTTTTTTAGGAGGGGAAGAACTATTGCTATAGTTTGTAGGCCCGGAGTTTGTGGCAATCTTTTCTATAATGTGGTACATCATTTTTAATGAGTACTACGAAAAGGCGGCAGACGTTCTGCCCTTCATCTCCCTCTTTCCCCTCCCATCTCCCTCTCTCACTGTTTCACCCTCCTTCCCTCACTCTGTCCCTGTCTGTCTGTCTCTGTGTGTTTCTGTCTCTGTCGCTCTCTGTTCCTCTCATTGACATTTACTTGCAGATTCTGCACGTCTCTGAGCAGGTGAAGTAATATTGGGCCGGACCAGCAAAAATGTAATAGAAGGTCAAAATCTCATCCTGTAGATTACGGTGTGAGAAAAATTTTAGTTTTTAAGGCCCTTTATTTTGTTGGTCCAATGGCGTCGGAGTTTACCTCAATATATATATATATATATATATATATATATATATATATATATACCAACATCCAGTTTTATATAGAGAGATTAATACACCACCTGCAGCTACATTGTTTGATCAGTCATTCATGTAGCACTGATAGCATGTAATAGAGGCTTCTTCCTTTTGTTCAAGTGAACTCAGCTTGCAAAATTTCGGTTTGGACTGTTGTTTAAAAGAAAGTCTCTGCCTTTATTTATTGCGAAATGGCGCCGATAGGCGTCACAGGAATGTTAGTACTCAGAACGGCTGATATTACAATACATGAACGAAGAAATCGAGTAGACTTTGTGGAGTGGATTCTGTTGTAAACATTGTTGCATTTTTCAAATATTGTTTGAAGCATGTACCATTAAAATGATATTAAAATTGATAAAATCAGCGAAAAAGCATTAAAAATGACGTAATAGGTGAACAATGACGGTCGAAATCTACAAAAAATGCAAGAAAAAGTCATAAAAATGGAACATTTCTGTTTGTCATAACATAAAATGAATTTCTGTACTAAAGGGCATTGTTCTAAAGTGAAAAGAAGAAAAATGTCATTTCATTAAAATCCACCCCCTACTTATTACTAGTTTCACACAGGTACATATACACGAACACTTCACCGGTAGAATAAAGTGCCGGGAGGGCGACAGCCTGTTTGCGCGGGGCGATATCGTCTGGGTAAGCGGAGCGAACTACGCTTCAGCGTGGTCGAGGAGAGATCGCAAAAAGCCATAACCATTAAAGATTAGAGAAATAGACGTCAGAAAATGAATAAAACCTGGACAAAAGGCATCGAGAATGACGAAAATGAAAGACACAGACGAAAGATGAAGATGAAAGACAAAGACAAAGGAAAAACAAAACGAATGACGAAGAAAATAGAAGAAGGCGAAAAAACTGGTAAAAATCGACGTCAGAAGATCCGATTTTTGTAATTAAAAAACAAAACAATGCAGCTAAATGACGTTTATGTCATCTCATAATCATCTCATTTAGCTCTATTCCTACTAAAAGTTTAAAGAAAAAAATTGGAGCCGTTTTCGAGGAAATCTTGTTTTTGTTATTTTTTAAAATTGTATATATTGCTTACAATATAGCGCCAAAACTACTAAAAGTTTCCAAAAATGTGCACGACCTTCATGAAAAACTAACCAACAATGGAGAAAAATTTACTTCAAGGAAAAATTTAACTTCATTTTCGTAGTTGTGGGAGACGCCGAAAAAATTCAAACTTTTGCAATTTTTGGAACATTGAGAGTTTACAGTGAAAATCGTACTTACGCCATCTTTATAAGTGTATTTTACTCTATTCTTAAAAAATGTAAAGAAACTACTTGGAGCCATTTTTTAGAACATTTTGAAAATGTCGCAAGGGCTTTGTGTTAAGTACCTCCAAATTTTTAAGAATGTTTTTCAAAATCGAAGAGCTTCGAGTTGAGACAGATAGACAGGGGGATATCCATTTTCGGAAAAATCCTACGTTTGATTTAGGCTCTAGTGGTGTTCACAGACGGACTGACGGACGGACGGATGGATGGATGGGCGGACGTGTGGAAAAACAATCTCTTTTTCGGTATCAGGGGACCCCAATACACGCATTTCCGTTGAACCTCGAAATTGATTTTCTGCAACATTACATAACTTTATAGTACGTATATTACTCCGTATAAACAGGGTTGACCACCTAAGTTGGCCACATCAAAAAACTATAAAACGGTTTGAGGTATCGAGGTGCTATTTGCGCCATGTTGTTGTTTATGATGGGGAAAAGAACATATTTTGCTTTCTTTTTTGTACCGTCATAGTTGAAGTCTTTGAAGTCTCCTGAGCTGTGAAGGTAGCAGACCGGAAATGGGCACTTTATATCACTGACATTATGCCACCCAGTTTCACAGAAAAGGACATGTCCTGGGCGCGCTGTAACAGGCGGTGGTGACGCGCCATTGATTGCTTTAATTTCAAGCTTGATGTTTCTTGACATTCGCCAGGACAAAGCGAATAGAGTTCTTCGTTGGCGACAGGAAGCTCGCGACTGCCACAGCCTGGCAACATCTGCCGTGCCGCGGGGAAAAGCCATCGGTTTCATTAGCCTCTAGCGCCATTCCGCTACAGAAAGCATCTCGTATGTTATTAGGCGGATAAAAGGGTCTTCGGAGAGTGGGACGCTGTTCCAACGGTGCAAGAAGCACTGAAGGGTGTCCAACTGACTGTATTGCGATACATAGTCACAGAGGACAATGCAGAATCAAGTATTGCGAGAGCACGAACTCTGAAGAAGGATCTAGAGAAATTTATAATGAAAAAGTACGAAGCAAACAATTGAAAATAATTTATTTTTAGGGGCAAATTTAAAATATTGAAATTTTTCAGTTGGTGCTGTTAATGTAGTTTGCTGTATTTCTATATAAATATAATAAATCGTTTTGGAGAAATTCTATTTAACTTTGATGTCATCGGATAGTGAACCTCGAAAACTGTGAACCAAAAATGTTAATTCCCAGAAGTTCACTATAACTTCAGTCATCTGTATGTACATTAATTATTTACTACGTTCTGTGTCCCCAAGCGTCAGCAATGCACATATACAGGCGTGTGTGCAAGGGCCGGTGAATTGACTGCAGTGTTTCGTGGCCCTCAATGCTTTGGAATTTCAAGCAGTAGAAGAAAAGTTCAATTCTGATGAATTAGTGGAAAATGTCTCTCATTCTGATCAATCATTTTGATGTGTGTTCCTGTGTCTGTTGTGACATGATCTCGGACCATGGACCACGCCTCTATCCGCATTTGCCACACCTTTCTGATGCCTCTCTCCCCCCAACAGTGACGGCACCGCGAAGGCCATCTTTCCCAAAGGCGGCAGTTGGAAGGGCTGCTACAGGAATGCTGTTAGTTTAACTTAAAATCACATGTCGGAAAAAATAATTTTATACTCAAATTACTATCAAAACATTAACATTTGATGCATAATTGTAATTCTGTTTTTATGATCTATCTATTGCTAGTGAGAAAATATAGGGTTCCAATTCAAAAATCAAAGATGAATAATATTGTCGAAAACAAAAAATATTGCAATCAATATATCTACGGCATATTGATGTGTAATTTCGTGTAATTTTGTGCTTCTCCCATTATTCCGCATTCTTGAGGGAAAACTAAATTTTTATATCGTGAATCGTTTAGAAGTTATGGGGGTGGCCCCTAGTTGGTGGGTCTCTCTGTAGTAAATTACTTCCTCCTACACGTAGTGTCGCCAGAATCCATGTTTTGTGGGTCCTTGATACCGAAAAAGTAAGGAACGCTTCAGAGACACTTAAAGGCGTAGGGCGTAAAGGAAGTGATTGATCCGATCTCATGTACTTCGAAATCACTGTTTTTTTCGGAAAATTGCAAAAGTTCAAATTTTCTGGCGTCTTTCTTCAACTACAATATTGAAAAAAGAGTTTTTCCGTAATGGAATCTTTTTCTTGACAGATCTTGAAATAAGGCCATGTTCAACTTCTTCAAAAATATGACTAGTTTTCGTGTAATTTTGTGCGAAATATAGGCAGTTTTTATTCCTTTAACCAATTTTTTTTCTTAGAAACAACTCCAATTTTTTCTTTAAATTTTGTCCTCATGCGCATCAAGTAATGGTAAAAAAATGTGGTGCTAGTCCCATTTTCAGCCAAATATCCGTATTTTCGAAAATTGCAAAAGTTACAATTTCTTAAACTACAGAATTGAAGATCAATATTTTTATTTTAAATAATGTCTGTTGTGAATAAATATCTCTTTAAAAAAGTGCATGTAAATTTTTTCAAAGAAACGAGCAGTTTTTGCGTAATTTGTGCTTGAAATTAAAACAATTTATTAACAAATTCTGAAAACCACTCCAATTCACTTTCTTCCAATTTTTTTCACGTATAGAAGAAGGGAAGCTTAAAATAATGGCTGATTTTCTTTGAATTCCCCAAATTTTCTAAAGTTGAAAATTTAGGAATAATGTGAAAAAGTATATATTGTTGTGGCATCAGTAGTTTACAACCGTTGTACTTTCAAACTTGCGATTGTTCTCATTCAATCAATTGAATATACTTTTTTCTTATAATTTTACAGAGCTACGAGTTTTTCTTCTCGTTCTCTGGCACTATCTCCTCCTGCTCCACAGCATTAGCATTTTCTCCTCCTTTTCCTTCTCTTTATTTCCTTCTTCATTCTCCCCCTCCTCCTCGACATTTTCTCCCGCTCGCCCTTCACCGCTGCCATCCCCACTGCCCTCGCCTTCCCCACTACCTCAATAATCCCTTTCCGTTTGTTTCTTTTCTTGCTCTTCCTTCTTCAACTTTCTCTCATCTTCCTGTTAATTATTGATTGATTACTAGTAATTCTTGGCGCGTCAAGAGATAAGGTCATTAGTACCGTAAGTCTAGTGCATGTTTTTTTGCGCGGGAGTTGGGGGTAATCTTTTCCCGCTGGATGACAAGATACGCCAGGTTCCGATCTACCGTCACTTAGCGAGGATTCCCCAACCAGGTATCTCCCACCAGTGAGGTACCGCCGCAGCCGGGACAAGCTCTAAGCTCCCGACCGGTCTCCCGGCATGTGTGGTTGTGTAATACGTGTTAGTGTGAGTGTGTAAGAGGTGAGGATAGGATAAAGAAGAGGAAGGAAAGATTGCGCGCGGTCCGTGGCCCGTTTGTTAGGGTACTGCTCCGGCATTCGCCTGGTATTGATCGAAGAAACCACGGAAATCTACCGATCAGAGCAACCGGCCCCTAGAATTCTCCTCCAGACAGCGACTGAACTCAACATAGCTACCTGGCCAGAGTCGAAAATCCTGCCTCTGTCGGGACCCAAACCTGGAGCCCCAGGTTAGAGGCACTGCAGTGACAGCAGTTGATGCCCTGTGCCATCTCTCTCGGTTTCCTCTTCATCCGCCAGCTCCACTACACCCGGCGCGTAACGACTCGGCCGAAGCGCTGTAATTACGGAGCAGGTGCGCGCGGGCAAGTGCCATGTGCACGCGCTCTGCAGGGCGGCGCAGCAAGGGTTGCGGCGCGCAGTAATTGCGGACGAAGCCCTCGCGGCCTCCAAGACTGCGCGGCCGGCGGGTTGCAGGCCGGTTGCACACGCACCGCGCGTCACCGCCAGGCACGCGTCCGGCCGCCGGCCGGGGATTAGTCGGCCGGACGTTATTTGCTCCAATTTCTGCAGCGTCCCATTTTAGAATAGAATAGAATATTTATTTCGCTACTTAGAATACATGAAATAATTCCGGTGGTAGCGTTTTCTAAGCAATTAATCTGCATAAATCAAACATTAAACCACTACATAAATACAACAAATACTCAAAATGAACATCAAACAACATTACTGAATACAATTTTATAAAATTAATGTATTAACCCTGTGCTAAAGCTGACCTTAATATAAAATACAAGAATAATACAAAAAATAATTTTAATGTTAACATATTATAAAAAATTACAATTTATTTAATCTAATTTAAAAATTTTTGACATTCTGAGGGAAAGTCTCTAGCACTGCTGCAGGTAATCTGTTCCAATTTTGTATGGTTCTATTAATAATTGAGAATTTACCTACATCTGTTCTCTGTTTTTTTTGCCGAATTTTGAAGCCATGCTGTCATTTGAAGCCATTTTGAAGCCAAGCATGAAGCCATGCATTTTAGCAGGCGTTCCGCAAGGCTCCCCTCTTTCAACAACTCTCTTCAACATTTTCACCGCCGACATGCCCACATCTCGATTCGTAAACACAACCCCATTTGCAGACACTTCCCTATTTCTTTCTGGTCCCGAACTAAACACATTGACCGTGCGACTTCAGAGACACCTGCACAAATCGAACAAAGGACTGACAAATGGAGAATCATGCTCAATCCTTCGAAAGCGCTCGCAAAAATTTTCACTCTCCGACACCCTTATCATCCTCATCCACTCCTGCTAAACAACTCTCCTTTTCCGTGGTACCGATTCAATCCATCAATCAAATAGCTAGGTTTCTATTTAGACATAAAACTAACCTGAAAAGAACACATAGAAACCAAGGTGAAGCAAGACCATCTGAAATTTCATCACCTTTGTCCCGTTTTAAAACTTCTCCCCGAAAATACAGTGCTTCTATACAAATCCATTCTCCGACCACTCCTTTACGCATGCCCGATCTGGTGTCATTCAGAAGGGCGAGATCCGGCGCAGATTTACATGTCGGCTTGTCTCCCACCAAATATTCAGCAGATTTACAGGAATTTCTCCTGTACCAGGTTTCCACATTTGTACACGCAAGCTGCGAAGGTCATGTCAATTTTCGGCCACGTACATTTGAGATGAACTGTTTTTGCCATTAAAGATCACGAAGACACGCGTCCAAAATTCACTTTTTTACAGTTTAAATTGTATATTACGACTCTATTCCGTGCGTACAATAACGCCAAATATAGATGCTACTTTGCAATATAAAAGACATAGAAACTCCGGGAGACCAGAACCAATTTAATTATTATTGCATTGTTATTGATGCATTATTGCATAGTTATTATGAGAAAGTACTCTTAATATTGTTGTGAACAGTTAAGAAAATATTATTTGATAATAAGAATATAGTGTCGTAATTTTTAGTTTGTTGCTCAATTGATTTCTTTTGGAAAATATTTAACCTTGCAGGACATGTTCTACTAAATGTTTCTCGATTACACGCCGTAATATCTCAAATGCATTATTTGAATTTTAGATTATCTTACTTCACAAATTATTTTGTGTTTTAGTTATAAACATATAGTAAACACGTTTATTAACATGAAAATTTTAAAACTTATTTGATATGCAATGTTTGACTGCAGTAAGAACAAGAAATGTGTTAGAACATTTTATCAGTTGTAAACTGTACTACAGGCTACGATGCTAGGACGCACACTTTTCGATAGAAATTTTCGATGGCGCCCATGCCCTTACCGAAAAAAACAGGAAGTTATGATATGCGAAAACAATAAGAGAGATTCTGAGAGGGACGGTGTTCTGAAAAATATTTTTGACGCTTAATCAGCGGAGGAATAACTCTGTCATCTGAGAGATCGACCCCCTGTCCTCTCGCCATTTTCCCTGCCTCCCAAATTCCCTCCTCTCCACCAGTATAGTGCAATTTTTCTAACTTTGCCTCTCAATCCCCTACAACCACGATGGAATATCACACGGCAATTTGCGTCTTTCTCGGTCGTGTCGCTTGTTAGCACATTTTGGTCGGCGCGGACATGTTCCTGCGACTTCCGCCCACCTGGGCACTCTTTGTGGTACTCCCGCCAAATTATGGGAGTTCCATGCTACACCAGTGTGTTATGGGGGCGCCAACTCCAAAGTTCGCGCGTCCCACTTTAAAAAAATTAATTAATTAATCAAGCAATCAATTAATGAATGAATTAAGACATTAATTGATCATTGTTTCCCCGCGCCTCTATGCATGGGGCGGTTCTACCGCCGCCCGGCCAGGTTGCAACCAGCTACCCTCGCCGCCGACACCGATGACGTCACGTCGACATCACCACCGTCACCGCCGCTGCCACCACCACCACGCCGTCGCCGCCCGTATCTCCCCCCGCCTCCCTCCTCCGGCTAGCCGGCTGGCCGCCCTCTGTGCCCCGCCCGGGGCAGAACTCGGGGCGGACCAGATCCGGGCGGTTAGCAGGAGAGAACGCTGGTGGAGTTGCGGGCCAAAGCGGAAGGTGCTATGGTGGACTTCAGGCGTGAAACATTCACGTCGGTGAAAGGCATTTGCTTGCTATCTGCATTGAGACCCTCTACTAGACAGCTGTGTAATTTGGAGGAGCTGTGGTGCTGTGAGAGTGGTCTGGTTTGGAAAATCCAGCCATATGTGCCTCGTAACCTTTCAATACATTCTGCAATGTTACATTAATTTGTTTTTTCTTGCTGTGTTAGTCAGGTAGCATCGCTTGGTCAGTGTGTGCCTTTCATTTAGTGTTTTCACAGCATTGCAAGAGTTTTTGTGAAATTGTTAAATTTTTTTTGTATTCTTTGACACGCTATAAGTCGCATGATCGCAAGCACTGCTTGATACGATCGCGATCATACGATATCTAGCGGTACGACTGAGAAAGAAGCGAAATATTTAAACATATTCCGTCGTGAAGACGGGCCTTGAAAGGCAAAGTTAGGAAAATCACAGTATCATAGGGTGACAGTGGCTCGTGACCCCTCTCGCTCACTTACTCACGTTCACTCGCGCCTTGCATGCAAGCAGGTGAGTTGTTCGGCACTGCTCTGAGACCACGTAAACCAAATTTTAAATGCTCAGTCTAATACTCCAGAGGAAAGTCAGCGTTCATCGTGTTCCAAAAAACAAATTCACTGCTTGATTCTGCTATTTAAATCTTGTATCTAAACCTTTAATCGCAGTTTGTGAAACTGTTGACAAAATTTGTTCCTCTTAAGAAGTTAAGTTTTTAGTTGGTGGAGGGTCTCCTCCAGTTCTCTTCCTTTCGTTATTAATAATTGTTGTCCCTTTCACAGCCGATTTCATGCTATGTCATGTTTTGCACCTGTGCTTCCAGTCCTGTGCACCCGGGATGGCATTCAGTAATTCTTCCAACATTTTGTCGGAATTTTAACTGTGAAAATTTATGAAAACTTTCCCCTTAACAGAGATTCATTTGTGTTCATATAATCAGCAAGAGCTAACTTTGGCTCGTGATTAGCATGTGCATTCTTTTTACACAGTACCATTTTCTTGTTCTCTTACAAGTAAATATAGAGTTCTGTCTAATAGTAGAAAAGACTCGAACTTCAATACCAAACAATTATTATTATTATTATTATTATTATTATTATTATTATTATTATTATTATTATTACTAGGTCTCCTTAAAATAATATTTGTAATAAGAAAAAAAGATCTCGAATAAAAACGAATAGAACACTAAAAAAACTGGCACGTGACGTGATGCTGAAAAATGAAATTGATAATTTGAATTTCGTGTTGGACGGAAAATGTTTTCAAAGGGAAATTGCATGGTCTAAAATATACTCCTTCTTTGTTATTCGAAGAAGAGATAACATTCACTTTTTAATGTGGCCAAATACATGCATACTAACACTTTCGAATACGCTTGAGAATGCAGATATTCGAAATCAAGCGTTCGAAATCATTCGCATTCGAAATATTTCGCATGGTTTCGAGAATACAGCTGTAAATTAGGTGGGGCTTGAACTGGCTGACTTGGAACCAGGGAGTCAGTGTGTTAACCGGCATAACATTAGAAGATTAGAAGGTTAGAAGGTTATGGAAAACCACCCATTACCCCTAAGTGAATATGAGAATGCAGACAGGTTCAGATAGAATCGCGTTTGGTACCTGCATTTCTTCAGGTTTCTTGTCAGGTGTACTCTGAAATTGATGAAAAGGAGCCAGAAAAACCGCTGATGATAAGAGCGATTCCCCACAATTCTAATTTAAATCGATACCGCTTCTTAACTGATGTTTAAAATCCACCACTGGTGTAATTCGAGTGCAGGTCTTGCCCATCTACGAGGCTTTAGTTTCGGACTTGCAACTAGATACACTGTCACATAATCTACAGTAAAATTACGATAGTTAAACCGTGGTTACAAAAAGATTGTTATAAGTAAAAATACAGTTTAATAATTAGAAATTTAAATGTGTTGCAAACGAAAACGAGTGTAAATAATTACGAATTATCTAGTTGATTTGTAGATACGAAACAGCACCAACATGATTTGCAGATACGAGAATATAAGACATACGTTTTTCGAACAATATTGTAGCAACGACAAAAGACGTTGTAGAAAAGAAATGGATGAAAAGGAATGGACCTGTGAAGGAAGTTTGAGATCAAAATGAGAATGAAAATGTAACTTAACTGAGTCCGAAGGTTCATGAGAAACGTACAATAATGTTGGGTACTGGCATCTACGAGGCAAAACTCACAAAACGTTCTATAAAACGCTACAATACGTACTTAAGGCCTATCCTCCTTCTCAGGCAACTTTTAAACTACGAGTAATAATAGTTTTCATAGATTCCGTGTTCCCTTAATTTAAACGGAACAATTGTTTGCAGTTACTCTTTACTTTCTCGCAAAAAATCCGCACGGTCTGTGGTCTATTTGTTAGGGTACTGCTCCGGCATTCGCCTGGTGTTGATCAGAGCGACAACGGAAAACTACCGATCAAAGCAGCCGGCCGCTAAAATTCTCCTCCAGACAGCGGCTGAATTCGACGTTGCTGCGAAACTTGTATCAAAAATCCTGTCATCGTTGATCTCGAATCTTCGGACTTTCCGGTCGGAGGCACTGCAGTGACATCAACTGAGCCCTGAACCACATAAGCCTCTATTGAAAATTTTCTTTAAAAATGAATATACTCTCGTCAGTCCTGAGCTAAGGAGGAAATTCAAATTTTATTATTTGTGTGATAAATGGGTTTTTAATTTTGTGTCAAATAAGTCAAAATTACTCGCATTATATTTTTTTATAAATTACATTCTTGTTACAGGTGCTAACATATATGATACCTCAGGATTCCATTTATTAACACCAAGGCGACCATTTATTAACACTATTTTTTAAATCTTTTTCCTATTTCGTGTCGTTTTAATTACAGAATAATTAATATTCGATCTTTCAATGCTTATAATATTTAAAGCTATTGAAAAATAATTTATGATAATATTATAACACATATTTATTGACAAAAATGTATTGAATTAGAAAAAATACGAAGTAACCCTTACAATAAACTTCAAAACTAGAATATTTACAATCCTCCAAAACTGGAGCATTTACAATTTACAAAAGTGGAGCATTTCCAATTCTACAAAACTAGAACTACAAAACTGTACAAAACGGTACTACAAAACTGGAACAGATGCTACTGGAACAAATCCCTCAACCTTATTTTACAAATATTATAAAATGCAAGATTATTTCAAACATTTTAACATAGTATAAGAAGATAGAAGTAGTCATAAAAACATGCAAATTTCATGAAATTAGTGATAATTACTTGTATTAAAATGAGACATGCTTCACGTTGAGAAAACGCAAGCTTTTCGCGTAGTGCTGCCATCTACTGTCACCCAAATGAACGCAAAAAAATTAGCGACGAGAAGCGACAACCTTAAAGTATATGATACCATGGTCATAAAAACTTTCTGTGGATTATGATCGCGTAGAAAAAATCAAAAGACGAAGGTATCATATATGATAACTCAAGACTGAAGAGGATACGCTGTTACTGTGCTCTTTCGTATTAAAATACCTACATTATAATTAATCAAGGGATGACATTGATTCCATACCAATGCACTTCATTTGGAAACCACGGCCTCCCAACCAAACATACAGTATTCCCACAACTTTGGGAATTCATTCTCTTTGGGCGGAATTGCATTCTCTTTGGAAGTCGCGTTTCTTTTGAACCGCGGTAAACAAATGAAAAATTTCTCCAGTTTCATGTACAACCTACACATTGTTGTACTCGTATTTCCCCAATATATGTCGCACGCTTAACTCATTCAAATGAATTTTGAAACCAGCGAGAGTAAGAATGAAATATGTACGCTACCTGGAATTTTGATTTAGACAACTCTAAAATTACTGTCAAAAAATTTAGGCAATAAGTATTATGAGCAATTTTATGTGACATCGAGGGGAGAAGAACTAACAGGGTTAATAGTTTTGGCGAGAACGTTTTCTTGTATTGATTTTCTTGCGTTGTGTGAGATTTTAGTGGGAATTTAGTTATTTCATCAACAGTGCCACCGATTGTTATCCATGGACTCACGGTACTATTACCCGGGAGCGAATATTTATTGACAATGCGCTGGTTCTACCCATAGACAAAATTAAAATTAATACAAAGTATAATATATAACCAAAGTATTTTAAAGTAAAAAGAGTGGGTGTGTGGGTTTCGGAGCTCTAAAAAAGCTCTCACTGATTGTACTTCTCTCACATTCGTCATTGCGTATTGTTTTAATTGTTTTTTCTTTAAAAATAAATAAAATTAATGAAAACACTTCTGCGCTCCCGAACAAATGGCACACCTCATTTTATACTTCGTAACAAAAATTTAATTTCTTTTTTGATATGCCACAGATTAATTTCACTTAATGAATATTTTATTTTGACGTACCCTTTCCACCACTGGGTCGCTTACAATGTGCCTTTGAGAGGGTGACAGACAACACTCTTTTGTGCCACTGTAATTTATTCAAAAAATTTCCGAAAACAACATATTTTGGGTACAACTGTGCATCTGACAAAATAGCAGGCTACCGGCATTCGTTTCAATTTAGGCGACACATAATGAAAATTATTAGACATACTTAAAAGTCAGATTTTTGAAACATAGCATCTCGGAATATACAATTTCGGTCAACGAAATTTAGTGTGTAAAATATTCTATCCAAACGAGTATCTAGCTATTTAACTTGAGCTTTGCTCAACATACCCCAATGAACCGGAAAGCATGCAATTTCCTAGAAATATTCTGTAATACTCTTCATTGGTGTGAATGTACTCTTCATGTGCTTTTGAACGCCTACGTATTTGAACGCCTACGGAAAGCATGGAATTTCCTAGAAATATTCTATAATACTTTTCATGCCACGTATGTGCTTTTGAACGCCTACAGTCTCAGTATTTCCCGCTAGTTTTGGCTTGCAAATAACGTTCTCAACATCGTCACACCTCAAGTCAACTTCAAAGGCACCGCGCGTTAACAAGCATCTTAATTTCCGTCGAGCCGTTTCACCCAAAGCACTTGAATAAAGCGTCAGCCCCGTTAACGAACCTAATGCAAATGGTTTGAAACTGCGACGGCGTGCTGGAACCTTACAAACGGCGGCCCTGTGGTGGCTCAGCAAGGATGGTAGGGAAGGAAGGAGAGAGGGAGGCGAAAAGGAAGAAGTGGGAAGGGAGAGGAAGGGGGGGAAGAGGGGAGGGAACGGATTTGCAGCAGCAACTTGCAAACTTGTCGCGGGCGTGAAATTCTCGCTCTAGGCTTTGTGCGCAGAAAGTCTTACTGTTTACAGGGCGCCGCGGCATCTTCAAGGAGATTCAAATTTCATAATTTTAATGACAACGTTGTCAAGAAATAACAAGATATAAAACAATATTGTCTTTAAATGGTAGTGGTATGCATCGTGGAGCTAGGGGGACAGGTACATTTTTGACTTTAAACATTTCAGCACTAATAATCTTGTTGGATAGTTTAAATACGAAGATAATTTTTGAGAAAATGTTTTCATGCTCAATATGTGTGGGCTAAACCAAAAGGAAGCCCGGATGCCTGCTGGTCTGACAGAAGCACAGTTGTGCCATCCAAATTGTGTTTTGTCCCAAGATTTTTGAGTTAATTACAATGATACCACGTAATGTGGTATGTAACCCAGTCGGAGGCACATTGCAAATGTCTCAGAGATGGAAGGGTTACGTCAAAATAAAATATTCTTTAAGTAAACTTCATTTGCGGCAGATCAAAAGGAAATTAAATTTTTATCGCAAGTAAGAAAAAGTGGTGCGCTGAGGTGTTCTATTTAATTTTCTTCCTTTTGAAAGAAAATTTGAAAAAAAATGAGAAATATCCTGATTTTTTGTAATTTTTTTTCTCGAACAAACTTTCAGCATCGACACTTTTACAATAAAACTCGAAATATATGAAATAAGTTATGAATTGATCATCTGCTTGAATATATTTTCATGACAAATCATAGTTCCCAATAAATTCCAATACTTTAATTTCTAAAACTTTTATTTTATTTCAAAAAATATTATTAAATACAAAAACTTCGATAATATTTTGAAATTATCTGTAAGATATTACTCTTAACTCGCGAAATTTGATTTTGCCCTTTCCTTAATGAAGAAATAGCTGAAATTAGAGATGCTTAAATTATATTTCTTAGCAATATATGACACAGATTCCCGTTTCCTGAAGAGCACGATAAAAATTGAAATGGTGAAATTTTGAACATTGCATTGTATGTATACATTTGTCATTCGCGTAACAGTAAACTGAGACCAAAACATACGTATAATTTGTGAGTTAATTTCAATGTTCTTCATGTGTCCAAACAACGAGCTTTTCAGTTTTTCCTTCGCAGGGGTCTGCTCGCAAAATTCTTTGAACCAAACTATGCGGATTGTTCTCGCAAGTCGCCGGTTGACGGCGTAGCCCTTCTGAAAACGTTGCTTACTTGATATTTAGGCTCGTAACACTCATCGAAAATTTTTAATTTTCAATTTTCTGTATAATCACGTAACTTCTTTGAAATACAATCCAAATACAGCGTAAAACCTTTTCGTTGCAGCAACCTATTGTCAATTTTAATTGGCTGGGCGCTCAAACCCGCGCGTATCCGAGCGCTTATACGAGTTACATGAGCCACTGCTGCACACCACCACACACTAACGAAGTCTTCAGTCGGCAACGAAAGCGCACACGTATCAGATGCGAAGCTACGCTCTTCTTTATTAAGTCGTAATTCACTCCAATTACCGCGATAATGTCTGTAATGGGCGTGGTGCACATATTTTGCCTACGAGTAAGTACGATGTGTTGTACACACACTCAGGCATGTTTTTTTGCTGATTAACTATAAATTGACTGTGAATAACATTCACGTGTTGGGCATCATGCGGCGTGTCGCTTGGGTTCTTAGAGTCTGTGTCCATCTACCAGTGTGAGCAGTGAATTGAGTGTGAAAGGCATTTGTTAAACTCACGTGTTTCAACTTCATAAACTGTGTATATGTGTGCCTGCACTTTAATATTGAAACATGTGATTATTTTAGAGTATTGACGATTCGCGTATGTGTTGAGGGGGAATAAACTGTTAATTAGGGCGTTAGTTATGTTGAACACCGATAACATATCGCTTACCATGCTCTGTGCATGTAGCGGTTATGAAATTCTACGCAGCGATTCTCCTCTCTGTGCGCTCTTCACTGCAACATCCTACGCCTTCCGGTGTGGATGTGACGTCACCGGGTTACAAGACGTGACACCCGTCTACGAGTGACAGCAAAAGGCGGGCGATGATTATCCAGATTAAGTGTACGCATCGTTTGTTCAACATTGTTGTGCTTTCTTTCAGCTTCAGCAACAACCATTTTGTTCAATGTTTTGTATTGTGATATTCCCTTTGGATACCAATTTAATTGTCATCTGTTTCAAAATATTTTCAATTCTAAATAAAACCCACGTCTTCGGTGTTTTCAAAATTCACTTCAATTCTAAAACCACCTACGGTATTTTCACTAGTCATTTACAATTCTTGTATGAAAGTACAATTTAATCAACTAATTCTATGTAATAATTCTTTAGTCCAATTATATCTCTTATTTCAAGTGATGTCTTCTGAATGACCCAAATGATAGCAACTTCCTTGAAATTATGTACTTTATTTCAGAAATCAACAGCGTTGATGTTCACTACCAAAACATACTGGTCCTTCGAGAAACTATTGTTGGTGGGTGGTTTTAATTCTCATCCTCACAGTTTTACAGGTAACTTATGAAGTCAATAAAAATGCTCTGCCCAGCTCCATTTATAAGAGATTGACTTTCGTGTAATCTTTCTTCTATCTTTCTACTTTCATTTTAGTCATTTGCGAATAAATAATTCTCCGAAGTTGTATTGGCAGGTCCTGAAAATTGATTCTATTACGTTGCTGCATCAGCAGGGCTTATAAGACCCTAATTATAGTTATTTAAATAAACAATCAAAAGTTTAACATTATGAGTTGACTTTTATTCAAATTATTAAGCAATGAAGTGATTAAGAATAGAAAGCAATTTTGTGTACATTTTTCGAGAGCGTTTTAGATGTGTATAAGGTCGACCATTAAACAGGAGAAGCTGATGAAAGGACTTTATTAGTATCGATTTCCACTTTACATTACACTGAAGGCATAGAATGACTGAAGGCAAATGAGATTACATGAATGTTGATCTTTTTGCCCGTATTGGAAGTCTTAATGAAATGGAAGAAAATAAAGGGGCATGGCTGAGTTTACTTTTATATTTAACTTATTCCACTTTAAATGTACTTCCATAATTATATCACACATTTGACGTGTATTTCTATTAGATTGCAATGAAGTTATTTTAATAATTCAGTATTACCCTCCACTCAAGGAAATGCATATCGATCAGACTGTTACTGAAAACTGGTCTAAGGCACAATTTGGTGTCAACAACACAGTTGCAAAATAATTTGGTGTGAAGCTTCCATTTTATCCTTCGAAAATATGAAGTATCCTAAGGTTCTGCATGATGTTTTGCCGTTGCTAGTTCAGGCGCAAGTGCTTGGAATAGCACCATACAGCTTGAAGTCCCCAGCGCGTGTTGTAAGAAGTTTAGTTGGCATGGTAATTTCAACAGCAACATTTGCCGGACACCTTTTGAGACCTATAGGTGTGTCGAATCTGTACAATGTACAGTCTGATTTCTTCAAGAGTTTTCGTGGAATGGAGATTGGCCTTTCATGTTTATTCGTAGGAATAGACATGTTAATACCACTGCTGCTCGTGGGTCTATTTATGACAACAAAGTTTTCAGTGGCCTCCAAATTTGTTTCGCTTCTTGCACGTACTGAGGATGTACTCGGACCTTGCTCTGTAAGAATTTTGGAATTTAGGTGGGTTGTAAGCATGATGGTTGCTCTTATCATTCTTAATGTTGGAATCACAACCATCGAAATTATTTCATGGGGACAATGGTATTGCTTTACTTTCTATGGATTTTGGCCGCGTGCTACCCTATACGTGATGATACATTTGTATTGTATCTTTGTGTCGTACATGAAGAAATACTTCGAAGCTGTCAACCAAGAGCTCAATGTGCTAACTAAACAAATTCAACATCAGCAGTGTAATGCCATCAAAATCCACATTCCTGAAAGATCTGACCGTGTTCTTAAAATCTACGTTACGCAGTATGGAAGCATTAAATACAAGGAGTCCACTGATGGCTACACCTCAAATGCAGTGAGTATCATAATAAGACTTCAGAAAGCTCACATGCATTTGCAGGAAACATGTGCGGTCATTGACAGTTTATTCAGCATCCATATCCTCCTCCTATTCGTGCATATCTTAACGAGCGTGGTAATTGACATGTACTACTTGGCCCAGGGGAGTGGGTCCTGGTTGGGCTCGCTAGGAACGCTAGATTTCGTCCTGAACGCGGTGATGGAGGTAGTGAAGGGGACGGCGGTGGCGGCTGCGGCGGGCGGGGCGGCGGCGGCGGGCAACGAGGGCGCGGGGGCGGCGGCGGCGGCGCTGCTGGCGGCGGCGGCGGGGCGGCGCGCCGTGGAGCGCCAGACGCAGCTCTTCCTGGCGCAGGTCAGCGCCAACCCCGTGCGCTTCACCGCCGGCGGGCTGCTCCCGGTGGATCTGAGGCTCTTCGTCAGTGTCCTGGCGAGTGCTCTGGGCTACCTCATTGTGGTGGTGCAATTCTCGCCCAACCCTGGGGCCTCTTGTGGAGAAAAACACTTCATTGGGAACTCAACATAATGTTTCTTTTTGTATTTCTTTAAGGCTGGTTTACTCCTCATGCATCTGTTTTGCATGATCAAACCGCATTTGTAAAACAAAACACCTCTTATAGAGAGCAATCTATAGCAAGATAGTTGCATGAATTGATTGTGGTTTGACAAATCCGCAAAATACTTGTTTGGGAAAGCTTTCTTGTACAAGTACGACAGTCAGTCTTTCCAGAAGCCGCTAAACTGTAGTCCAACCTTTAAAACCACATTGTGCTTATAAATTATCTCATCGATCATTCTTAGTGTTTTCTAAAATGTTTGGGAGTATTCAATTTGTTTTAATTGCCCTACACATAGGTTTTCCGGTTTTGAGCAAGGGGTGTTCTATTTTTGAAGAATCCAACACCTACGCATTTGAGTTTATTCTCAGTGTGCAAGTAAAAGATCTAAGAGGTATGATAATATTGGGACAATTCAAGACACTTGAGCTACATGTCGAGACAAAGTATTGTTCATGAACTCAAAACAGTGTTCGGATTTGGTGACAATTTAATACACGTAGAGATCCAAGATTATGACAGATCCATGATTATCCAAGATCCATAATTATCCAAGATCCATGACACGTTTATCGTGTATATTTTCTTAGGGATGTCGGGTGTATTCAAATTATTTAAGTTGGTTTGTGTGTTTTTGTTAGATTTTGACTAGGTATATGATACAACGTTTGCTTCTTTATTACTTAATAACTTATTTACTTGTTACCTTAATTACTGATTAACTGATCAATTATTTACTTATTTTTTCCTATCAAGAATAGGCTCCGCTCATCCTACTAATCAGTGCAATTTTTCCACATCCTAATTAACGTTTTCCTATTAGTCCGAACATTTCCTAGAAGTATTCCTTCTTCTTGAGCCTATTAACTCCTAATAACTCTTAGACAAGCGTTACGTTCCTATGTCAGAAGTAAAAATTCCCCATTCCCGTCCATTTTTCCGCTCCCAAACGGGTAGCACAGCAATTTAAAGGATATGGATCCAATCTACAGTATCACTGCAAAGCAAACAGATACCATTGACATTTGTTAACGCATAAGCGCCGAAATTAATTCAAATTTGGTGTCTAACCTCAAATAGAACAATTATAAGCTCTCTTTGGCATAAGGTATGCATTTCAAACGTGACGCGTCCAAAAAAATTTCCTCCAAAAACACGGATTGAGATTTAATTACTTTCCAACTACCTGAAAAAACAGCAATCGTACTTCCCTTTTGTAAACCACAAAAAGATCCTAGGGACCCATCGAATTAGCGACCTATTTAGTTTACTTTCCTCTCTTTTCAAGATATTTGAAACCCTTATACATTACAGATTATTACACTTCACTACAATTAATAAAATTATTCTTCCCATTCAATTTGGCTTCACTCGTCACCATGCAACTACTCATCAATTTTTACTTTCCCATATACATACGCATACACGGAGTGATGTACGTAGTATAGGGAAAGTTATGTAATGCTGCGCGAAAAAATGGCCCATTTTCGGCGGAAAAAAATTAATTGCCAGGCCGTGAAAACGAAAAAGTGGATAAAACCAGTTGCTAAAAAGATCCCCTAACATGTGGTGTAGCCAGAAACCCTGTTTTCTAGGTCATTGATACCGAAATATCAATTGAAAGGGAAACGTCCGTCTGTCTGTCCGTCTGTGAACACTGCTAGCGCCTAAACCATACGTACGATTTCTTCCCAAATGGATATTCCCCGGTCGATCTGGTTCTAGTTGAAGCTTTGAGATTTTGAAAAAGATTCTTTAAAATTTGGGAGTACTTTATATGAAGCCTCCGGGGATCTTCAACATTTTCTCAAAAACGGCTCCAAATTTTTTCTTTAAATTTCTTGTATGAATAGAGTAAAATACACTTATTAACATGGCATAGGACCGATTTTCACGGATTACCCTGAATTTTCGAAAATTGTGAAAGTTTGAATTTTTTTCGGCGTCTTTCTCCATCTACAAAATTGAAGACAGAGATTTCTTCTTCAAATAAAATTTGTTCTGCATATTGAGTTCTTTCATAAAGGTCATGTAAATGTTTTTAAAAATATTAGTAGTTTTCGTGCAGTATTGTGTGCAATATGGGCAATTTTAAAAAATTACAAAAACAAGATTTTCTCAAAAACGGCTCCAAATATTTTCTTTAAACTTTTGGTAAGGATAGTGGTAAATGTACTCTATTAGATGACATAAAAGCCATATTGCTCTATAGGTTGGTTTTTTCAAAAATTACAAAAATGTAATTTTTTCACATGTTTCTCATGTCGATAATATTTACATTAGCGACAATTTTTTCACATTATTATATTTACGAGTACATGTGATTTAAATAATGTCAAGTAAAGTTTCTCGAAAACACAACCGTTTTCTGTGAAAAGTAGCTCAAAATTTCGCATTTTCAGAAACGCTCAAACGCCATTTTCTCATACATGGCTGCAAATTTTGTCTTCAAACTTTTGTAACGGATAGTGCTAATTACACTCTTTAGTATAAATTTTATTTTGAGTTTTTTTTGCTTTTTCAAAAATTACATAATTGTACTTTTTTTTGAAAGATCTCTCCCATCTTTCATATGCACATTACCAGCAATTTGTAAACATTATTATATTTGTGAGTGTAAGTGCTTCAAGTAACTTCAAATAATGTATTTTGAAAACTCAAACATTTTCTGTGAAAATGAGCTTCATATTTTGCATTTTTAGTAGCGCTAAAACGCCATTTTCTCTTAAACGGCACATAAGTTTTAAAATAAAATTGTCATTTATGACTAGGTTTTTGTGTTCTTTAATATTCTACAATTAATGTTTGCGTTCTACCAATAGGAAACCGAAAAATTAAGAAAATGACAAAAAAAATGTACTTTTGGCGGTGATAGATGACAGCTGGCAAGAAAGAGTTAGTGGCAATTCCGAATAGCTGGCGAATACCCAAGGAAATAGAAAATTAATACGGGAAAGTCTGTGCCATTCTGTAGCACCACTAGTGAAGACTAACAGAACAAATTGAAAACTCCTTTCACCTAAAACAACATACTATTGTATTATTACTGAGCACCGAAAAAGCATTCGACAAAATTTGGCATTATGGTCTTATTTATTAATTACTCCAAATTGGAATTCTTACTTATTTGTTCAAAATAATTCAAAGTTTTCTTTAGCCCTCTTTGCTGATGCTACTGGGTTCTTCATTAGTCATAAAAATTTAACAACTGCCAAAAATAGACTACAATCCGACCTCCTACTTTATACATATTGTACCTCTAAATGGCAAATTAAAATTAACATGAATAAATGTCAAGCTAAAATCTTCACGCTCTGTAAACCAATCACCCCTTCAGAAATTTTTATTCTTAATCAAGCTATACTCTGGATATCACCCAACACACCTATTAAATATCTTGCACTCCTCTTAGACACTAAACTAAAATGGAATGCCCGTATTAAAAACACTATATATAAAGTTAACACTAAAATTTATAAATTACACTTCCTTATTCATTATAAATCATCTATACACATTCACTCTGCAAAATTAATATATTTCACGGTTATTCGTCCTACACTTCCTTATGCATGGCCCATCTGGTCAAATGCTGCCAAAACCCATATTAATAAATTACAATTTCTCCAAAATAAATTCATCCGAAAAATATTTCACGTGCTCTGGTATATTCCCAACTCTCAACTCCATAATGAATTGAAAATTGACACTATCCACTCCCTAATTCGTTCACAAAGCCGTTCAACACCTTGGATGACTTACAACATACCCGCACTTTCAATTTAGGTCAAACAGATAATTTCCTAGAGTATACTATCAAAATTTCCTGAAGATATACAGTATTTCATCCACCGTCATTTCTACATTTACAATACATTATCTTTCTATTCATTATCTTATTTACAAACTTCACTTCCTTAATAGAATAACCTCTTTTCAAAAATTTAATTGTTAATCATTCCTACTGCAGGTTCCTGTGAGTATCAAATCGCCAGTTAATATTTGTAAAGTCCAAACCCCTGAAGGACAAACATGTCGAACAGGTAGAAATAAAAACAAAACTAGTAGTGCTACAGAATGGCACAGACTTTCCCGTATTAGTTTTCTATTTCCTTGAGTCTTCGTTAGCTATTCGGAATTGCCACATACTCTTTCTTGCCAACTGCCATCTATCACTGCTAAAATCACATTTTTTCTCATTTTCATTTTCTCAAAACATTTGGAGCCGTTTTTGAGAAAATCTTGTTTTTGCAATTTTTTAAAATTGCACATATTGCACGCAATATTGCACGAAAAATACTAAAATTTTGAAAAACAATTACATGACCTTTATGAAAGAACTCAATATGCAGAACAAATTTTATTTGAAGAAGAAATCTTTATCTTCAATTTTGTAGTTGGAGAAAGACGCCGAAAAAAAATCAAACTTCACAATTTTCGAAAATTCAGTGTTATCCGTGAAAATCGGTTCTATGCCATGTTAATAAGTGGATTTTATTCTATTCATGCAAGAAGTTTAAAGAAAAAATTTGGATCTGCTTTTGAGAAAATTTTGAAAATCCCGGGGGGCTTCATATAAAGTACCCTCAAATCTTGAAGAATCTTTTACAAAATCTCAAAGCTTAGACTAGAATCAGATCGACTGAGGAATATCCATTTTGGGTGAAATCGTAGGTATGGTTTAGGCGCTAGCAGTGTTCACAGACGGACAGAGAGACGGACGGACAGACAGACGGATGTTTTCCTTTCAATTGGTTTTTCGGTATCAAGGATCATTTTTTCGCGCAGCATTACATAACCCACAGCATTTGAAAAATTTACAATTTTTTCGGCGTCTTCATTTAACTACAATTTTGAGAAAAGATATTTTTCCTTGATAAAATCTGTTTTTAAAAGACACATATTGAAATAAGGTCACGTACAATTTTTTGACAATATCAATTTTTTGAGTGAAATAGAGGCAATTTTTCAACAATACTATTTTCTCAAGGCCGGTTGAAAATTTATTTTTTTGTGTGTAGCAAATTAAGGTAATGAATCGGGGATAGTCCCACTTTTGGGAATTTCTGTATTTTAGAAAACTGCAGAACATGGACATTGCAAAAGTACAAAATATATGATAACAGTTTTGTGTTTTACATAAAATCTGTCATTAAATTTGGATCTCTAAAATAGGTTATGTACAATTTTTTCGACGAAAACTAATAGTTTTGCGTATTTTCTGTATGAAATTAATGAACATTATAAAAAACCTTTCTTATAAACTGTTTCAATTTTTTCTACAGATAACGCTAATAACGCTTAAAAAATGTAGATCTAATTTCCATTGGACTCCCTGAATTTTCGAAAAAAAATAAATCAGATGTTAGAGTTAATGCGAGGAAGTATGTGCTGTTGTATCATCACTAGTTTGAAATCATTGTGCAATTCGCACGGCCAGTTCATTTTCTCAGATTTCAACGACTTCCGTAGACTTCCGGAAGGTAGTCTACAGTACAGTACTGTCTACAGTACAAACAGAAATATTTTTTTATACTTCACGGTTCAGTTTCAACTTCATTAACAGAAATGTTTAGACTTATATTTTGTTAATGTAACTATTCAATTTTCTCCAGGACATTTCGGTGAATTTACCGTAAACCATTAATAAAATGGAATAACATTTACTGATATTACGCAGCTAATAACAAAACAAATTGGACGCAAATTTCTAAAAGTTTCTACGTCAACTGCTCAAAGAATCCACGTGCCGCACGGCTCCAAACCTCTGTACCATTTACTGTCATTTACTCTCGGCATGCGTCAATATTTTGAACCGTTTAGAAAATATTTGGGGAGAGGTTTTTATTGGCTAACCATGTAGAGTGAAAACCATCTAAGGTTTAAATTTAGAGACCCCAAAAGTTTGCGCATTAACATAAGCCAATTGCACATTGTTCATTTTCAATGTCTCATAAAATTAGAAGTATTTGTTTTAAATGAAAATATGATATGAAACGGTTTTTTTTCTGTGATTACTCTTATTTTTTTTATTATGAAAGCAATTTGAAACATTTTAAATCGTCCTTATAATAGTTTATTTGTTGCAAAGAATATTCGTATCAACAGCAAAAAGAACTTCACTAATGGACAAAGGTGTATTGTTTACCCGCAAAGTGAAGAGAACAGAGCCTAAGATTGAACTACGTGGAATGCTTTGCTTCCTTTCATGGATGAAAACCAGCATAGATACAAAATAATTTATCAGTGAATCACAACATTGTGCAACTTAATGGAACAGTGTTGTTATTTAAATTATGAAAGGGGAAGAAGTGTGTTTTTAATTTGTAACATCTATCCATGGCACTTGCAGCATTTTCTGGGAAACTCTCAATAGCTTTTATATCTTTTATACAAACCTTGATTAGGTTTTAAGTTGGTGAATGAGTAGGAAATCCTGTCTCAGTTACTTTATTATATCGTTAAGATATTAAATTATTGTAAATTTTGTAATTTTTTATTTTGAATAAATAATTTGCATTTTATTGTTCTTACAAGTTTCTGAAAAAGTAAAATTTTCACATATATCATTTACTATGATCACTCCTCAAATATTCCTGAAATAAAATATCAGTATCTTTCCTCATAGTATGGTATTTATACGGTATTGTTCAAATTAAAATTACTCATTCATCGCTGATAGACAGCAAAGAGCGGGGAGGGGAGTGAAAGGAAGATAAAATGTGAAGAAAACTGCAACTGCCATTATCTCCAGAAGTATTTGAAAAATACAGATGATGTTCAGGATGGAAAAGTTATCGAAATATCATGTTCGAGGGTAATTTCACACAAAGATCAGTCCCTATAAATTATTGCAATGAAACGAGCTATCCATTAAAAAAATATGATATTCCTGAAGTACGAAGACTTGTGGTAGTAAGTAACAAGACTACATCCTGCCATCCTCTTATGAAATCTCAAGGAACTTTAACGAGCCATCATCCACGCCACAATCACCGTAGTACTACGATTCAGATCTCGTTAATCGTCTTCCTTCGAACTGATTCAGTCCTCAGCGGTCTGTCAAAGACAAAGGGATGGGGGAAGCCGGGTGTTGAACGTTGTGGGCCAAAGGCAAGCAAATGACATTACAAGTGTAGCTGGACGTTGCGAAACGAGGTGGATCGACCCAGGACCAGTAGGACGACGCGGGCCAGAGGGGAGTGGAGCCGAGCGAGAAGGCGGGGAAGGACTTGGCGAGTTAGCTGAGCAGGGCGGGGATGCGGGGCGGGGACAGCGGGTTTGGCGCGGCAGGACGGCGTAGGGGTCGGTGCGAGAGGGCGAGGAGGGTGTGAGTGTCGGGGGGAGGAGAAATGGTTTGGGGAGGCGGGAGGGGTGACGGGGTGTGGTGTGGCGAAGTGGGATCCGGTGAAATTGATTGATTGGTGATTCCGGGTGCTTCTACGGTTTTGGACGTTATTCCCTTAAGTGTGGTACCTAATATACCCCGGGAGGTATCAGAGTTCCTCTGCCGCTCGGAAACGATATCCGGTGCCGACCTAGACGTCAGATTTCCCCTCTGAGAATCTCGTCAGCCCCAGCTCCCGATCCATCTAACATACGCAGTAATGGAATATAGTAAGCGTATGTGAGGACGATGAGGTGACAACTATGAGGAAAGAAAGCGCGCGGTTCACGAGCCCGTTGTTAGGGTATTGCTACGGCATTCGCCTGGTATTGATCAATTTTTGATTGATTGATTGATTGATTAATGATTCCGGGCGCGGGTGTTGATCGGAGAAAACTAACGATCAGAGTTGCTGGTCACTTGAACGCTCCACCAGACAGCGACTTAAACTCGGTCTCGAAAATATTGCTACCGTCATGACTCGAATCCTAGGACCTCCCGCCCAGGGGGCCTATTCTGAAGCCTTCGAGACGAACTCGACCGCACGAGTTTGACGTCATCACGAACGAAAATGAGAGAACTGTATTCTTAAGCGCTCGACTCGTCTCAACCCATCGAGATATTCGTTCGAGATATTGCGAGTGGTGCGATAGCGCGTGAGAAGTATCGCGAAGGGTGACATAACCGCAAATAGTGTCTCTCCGTGTGTCTAGTGCGTGTTATATCGTGTGTTGAACCTAGTGTTGTAATACTTAGTTGCGAAACATCTTGTTCATTGTATATTTCATCAAGTAATGGCTAAATAAAAATGAGTAATTTCACTTTGTACTTCTGTTTCATTTAGTGTGTTGGCTTGTGGAATACACTGTGCCATTGTCGTGTTCTGTTTCTATATATTTCACCACCGACTAAGTGTAAATTTTTAATCGTTGTGTGATTATCAAATTCTGTAAATATGTCAGAATTATTCACATAGTAACCTTGTAATGTATAGATGGTTGAAAATTAATTTTTTTTAAAATTTGTTTTTACTTTATTTTCAGTTTCATCTTGTGTTATTGTGTGTGTCAACTGGTCACTCACTGTATAGGTACCTGAATTTTCCTGTTACAAGATTATCAGTTCACTTCAGCTTCAGATAATATGAATATCATAAGTAGGGGAGGATTTTTTGCCCTAAAAATCTTGAAATATGGTTTAAAATATATGCATTTATGACCTAAAAATTCTTAAATATGCAATTTATATTAACAATATTTCATTTCCTCTATAAACCTTTGTTGATAAAATTTAGGAGAAGCATGCTGGGAATGAAAAGATATATTTTTGTGCAAATGTAATGTAATCTACCCTACTTCGTGAGAGAAATAATTAAAGTGAATATTCACCTTAGTGAAGGACATTGTATGTCTTTTTATACATTTTTTCACTGGTTTAAAAAAATGTTATCCAAAAATATATTACATTTGCACAAGTATTTTATCATGTACAGAAAAAAAAGTATGCAAACTTTGACAAGCTCTTTTGAATCTGTGAACTCTCACCAATAAATATATTCTACAAAAAGATGAAACATTTTTTTAGAAAGCCTTTTTTTAACAAAATGTGCAAAGTATGCTCCCAAAATTACACGTTATGCACCAATGTGAACAATCGGTTAAATATGCATGAAGATATTAATCTTTATAACATCATATTCTAAACTAGTCTCAAAAAATTTCTCTTAGCTCTGCTCTCAGGCAATGGACAAAAATATGCAACATCCTCTTCCTAATCATAAGGTAATTTAAGGATCACTAAGAATGTTTTATAAGAATGTCTAGAAAGAATGACGTCATGATCCTAAGAGAAAGTATATTCGTGCAAAAGCAGCGTTGTCAAATCGTAACACTCGCGATGATGACCTTGAATCACGAACGTTCGAGATGCATCTCGAAGGGTGGTTAAGAATACTGTTTTCTCGTAGCCTTCGTGATGTAGCCGTTCGACACATCACGAGGGCGAGACCTGTCGAGCGATCTTAAGAATAGGCCCCCAGGGTCACTACAGTGGCATCAGTTGATGCCCTGAGACACTTCTCCCGGTGTATGGAAGAAGTCACGAATAACTACCGATTAGAGCCACCCGCCACTTAACCCTCAGGCGGGTGAGTGCCGTACTCCGTGCCGCATTTATCGTCTTTGGTTTTCGCGTCAATAGTTATTACTTTTGTTATGGAATGTGAAGGAAATATTATATATTTATGTTTTTATACATTTTATTTTGTAATAACCAATTAAATACCAAACGAAATAACAATATTAATAAGAGTCTGATCCATCACTCGCTCACTCCATGTCTTCGTACGTGTTACCTGAAGGGGAATGAATACGGTGCAAACGTGCCTTCTAACGTTTCTTCGGAAACAACGCATCTAAATTTGGATTAGTATTTAGTACTCCAAAATCTGTGTCATAAAGGTCAATAACAAAACAGCAGCAAGAATTCTAATGGATAAAATACGCAAATATACTTAGATGATAAGGTGCGTGCGGTACGGAGTGCCGCAACCGTTACAGAGTTTGAATTACTAATGAATAACAGTCGATCGGCAGTATCTGAAATCGTGATTTGAGTGTCATCCAGTTAAAAATATAATGAATGAAGAGTAACTATGAACTCAATAGTGCGACACCAATTATTTACACGAAATCGACAAAAATGTAAGAATGCGGCACCGAGTACCGCTCCGCGCCCGCCTGAGGGTTAATGTCTGGTCCATACAGCGGGTAAATAATTCTATCTAGCTAGGGTCGAAAATCGGCCACCATCGCGTCTCGCACCCGAGGGAATCCCGGCCAGAGGCAAGTGGCGGGGGTTAAGGGAGGGGGGGAGGTCGAATGCAGACCGTGTGGTGATGAACGTGGCGGGAAAGGAGTGCGAGAAGCAGAAAGCGGCAGAGGCCCGTGGGACGCCCGCTGCCAAATTGGGTTAGGGATATCTTCCACTCCCGCAGTCAATTCGCCGCCGCCGCCGCCGCCGCCGCCGCCGCCGCCGCCGCCGCCGCCGCCGCCGCCGCCGCCGCCGCCGCCGCCGCCGCCGCCGCCGCCGCCGCCGCCGCCGCCGCCGCCGCCGCCGCCGCCGCCGCCGCCGCCGCCGCCGCCGCCGCCGCCGCCCCTCCAAGCAGAGGCGCCCCGGCCCGATTAGTGTGCCCTCCCTCTCCCCACCCCGACATCACAGGCCCCGCGCCGGAGACGATCACAACCTCGTTGAATGTGCAGGCGGAGGCGGCAGATGCTGGAGTTAGTGGTAGCGCGGCTGCGTTATCGTCTGTCGTTGCAAGTGAAATTTTGCAGTTTGGGCTGCCGTCTTAATCCTAGAAGACATTGTTCAAAATTCTTTCTCATTTACGGAGTAGGGAGAAAATTATGTAATGCTGAAAATAAATCAGTCACGTTTGTGTCAGAAATACACGTTTTGAGGGTCTCTGAAACCGAACTTGTGTGTTTTTGTTGACACTTAAACGTCTTTCCATCACTCCGTTCGAAACAAATCAGTGAACAAGAATACTAGCGCGTAATAGGTTTCCACGTAAATGGGCTTTTCTCGCTCTATCTGACTGATGCCATGGTCCTTCGAATTTGAAATTTTTAGATTTAGATTTATTAATTCTGCAATTAAGTATTAATACTTGGTGGCAAAATATTTAAATTACAAGAGAGTAGTTAATTAAAAAAACAATAATTAAGAATAATAGTACATAATTTCACAGCGCAAACCTTACTCCAATTCATTTTACTCCACTTCACTTCACTTCACTTCACTTCACTGCACTGCACTTCACAACACTGAACTGTTATGCATTTCTTTCGCATTTGTTTCCCTCCACTACACAACACTGCACTGCACTACACAAATAGAAATAAAATAATAATAATAATAATAATAATAATACAACTACCACTAATAATAACAATTAGACAAACTACTTAATAGGAAATTTTACTTAACAGGAGAAACTTAACAATAATACAATGACCTAAATATAGATAAATAGCTAGGAAATTAATTTATTTTTAAATTTTCTCAAGCTTTGAGGAAAGGGTTCAATGATTGTCGCAGGCAAACTGTTCCAGTCTCTAATAGTTCTGTTAGTGAATGAAAATTTCCCAACGTCCGTTTTCTGCATTCTTGTCTTAATTTTGTGCTCGTGATCCGCTGTACCGAAGTATGTAGGTTTTCCTAGACGACGATTAATTTCACCCCAAGCAGGATAATTTTTGTATGCTATGTACATAGCACAGAGTCGCAACTTAATCCGCATTTTTGCGAGTGACTCCCATGCACCTTTATTTTTTGAACCCCTGAAAGTGAATTTTGATTCTCTGCGCTGGAGCCTTTCTAGATTACCTTGCTGCGATATTCTGTACGGGTCCCAGCATACCGTTCCATATTGTAACACGGGTCGCACTAGTGACATATAAGCTAATTCTTTACTTCTCACCGCACTTCTCTTTAGAATCCGCATAACGAAATGTAAAGATCTCCAGGCTTTCCCCACAACGAAATTTACTTGATTTTCCCAGCTCAATTTACTGTCTAATTGTATTCCTAAATATTTGCAAGACGTAACTGTAGGTATGACATTATTGTTCAATTTGTACACTGTTTCACCATAACATCGACCCCTACCAAACGTGATGGCTTTGCTCTTCGAACTATTTATTTCCATGCCGTTTGTTTCTGCCCAGGAGTGTAATTTGTCTGTGTCTTGCTACACAATATCTACATCCTCCTCTGATTTGATAACCCGAAATATTAAAATGAATATTTTAATATTTCAGACAACTTTACATATTCTCCCTAGGAAATAAAATCTTCAAAATCAATGCAAAATTGTTTTAAAATTTTAGAAAAAGAGTAATTTACCCAATAATTTTGATAAAATTAAGGCAATCATTAAAAATATATTTAAACCATTTTTATTTCAGAAAAAAACCTGTTTCATGTTTTCTAACGAAAATATCCATCTAAAAAGTTCTTCCATTTCTATGATATTCTCAAAGTCTCATTTCAATTAAACCATTAGAAGACAAAAATTTGAGAAAAAATAAACAAACGTACGTATTTTTTGATAAACAATTCCGTCAAAATATTACACGAAGGAAAAGCAAACCTTGAAGTAAAAGAACAAAATAATTACTAAAGACTACATGATGATACTGTGTTCTAAATTTTTGTTAAGTTATTTAATTTTGAAACATTTGTTCATTACTGAGTGAGATATTGATAGTATTTAAAACTGAAATAATGTTTTTACATTCTTGCTGTGGAAACGAAAGGTATCACTGAGATAGGCAACATAAAATTATTAACGTAATAATGTTAATGGTATCTAACCGTAACACGTTTACCTTACAGATATATCACGCTAAACGTAACAAACTTCTAGACATGCAGAGGGTCGGAATAATATCTTTTGCCAAAGAGCATATAGTTAAATAATTCATATAACGAAGTTAGATGCATCAGTAAATATGGCATTTGCTCCTGTTTTTTAGGCAAACTCTTGCGTCAGGACTCCTTGGGTGCGTCAGGACGTTACCTGCTGAACAACTGTGCATAAGGAGTAGCCTAAAAATCAGGGAGACACATGCGCAACTTAGTTACATAAAATTTTCCCTTACAATTTTATAGACAAAAGTAATCATTTCCGACCATACTACATGCTCTAAAAGTTTGTAACATTTACTCTGATACATCTTGTAGCACTGTCAAATAAATCGGTCTCATGAAATAGGGGCTTAGGAAAGAGTTACTCAAGCAGGCGAGCAGTAAGTTTATGTTTTCCAGACCCACGTAATGTATAAATGTTTTCAGATGTGTTTGTAGCATTTGTGGGGATATTCCTTGTCTTCCGTACATCTCTTAATACTTCCACAATCCCTTACCACGATCGATAAGATATCCTGTGCAATCTGCCTGTGAATGTAACTGAAGAACTCGGTCCCTACATCCAGAAGCGCCAAGTGAGGACCACTGACTACTACTCCATACATGTAATTGTACAGAACCGATGCGGGTCGAAGGGCTAGTTGGGCGTGATGCTCGGGGATCGCGAAGGTGCCCTTGACTGAGAAGGGCCCTTCGGGGAGCGGTAACTGCCGCGGAGCGCGCCAGTTGGACCCTAGGGCCCATTCACAATGCAAACGTAAACATAAGCATAACGCATAGACAAACTTTAATATAGTGATAGAACTGAAATATTCACAGTCTAACATAAGCGTAAGCAAAGATTTTCTATTTTCTGTGGGTCATTCCGGTTACTGTTGGTTGGATGTGAGAATCTATATTTTATACACGTACACATACATAAACATGTACATACCAGTATGAACAGCACAACAGCTCTTTTCCAGCCAAGGTCTACCAGCGGCATCTTGACCTTGCGGCCATGGGTTGGGTTAGGTTAGGTAAGGCATTTTAATTTCAATGAAAATTAAAGCTAAATGGTACTAATATGAATGCTACAACAAAAGTAAACTACAAAAAGATCGTACGGTACAAAACAACGCAGAAAACCGCCGAAAATCAACCAAGCAATGTGGAAAACCAGTATTTTGTTCGATCTATCGACTTCGATCCTATTTAGATACTCGATTTTGAGTTAAACGTACTGTGATTGGTTCATTTCTTATTTCTTAGACATGCATAAGCACAGAAGCTTGAAGCTTGCAAGCTTTTAACTTAACGTCTTACGTGAATGAGTCTGCTTGTGAGTGTGAATGAGTGAGAAATGTCAATGAGTCCGCTTATGGACGTTGTCCTAAATTTTATGTTAACACCATGCTTATATTGTGTTTGCATTAATGGGCCTTTAAGGTGGTATGTTCGTTAGATCGGCCATTGTGAAGTACCCCCGAACGATACTTTAAATTAAATTAAAATCGCTGTTCTTCAAAATAGTAAGAAAAAATTGACCCTTGCTGACCTAATTTGTGAATAAAAGAAGTTTAAATCATCACAGGTTCCTATGGAAAAGCTTTTGCAGGCCTAGGCTTATTTACGTTTATGAAGAAGCTATACGGTGAAAGTATTTTCTTCTTTGATTCAATACGTAGTAATTTTTTGAGGAATCAAACGATATTTAATGTAACACACCTTACCGGGAATTCTTAGAAGTAATTTATAAAAAATCTGCTGGGAATTCATCGCTGCCGGAAGTACTGGCTCTCGGCTTAGGAGTTATGCTGCACAAATCAAGCAATTGTCAGAACGGTGTCTCTTAAGGTCACGAGGGAAAACCACCCTCACATAAAATTGTGTACCACCCACTATTACTAGCCATTTGACTCTAACGACCATTTGACGATAATAACCAACAATGTGAACATAAATTGAACGCAGAAAGAAAGAAAAGTACGGGGCCCAAGTTAACTTAACCTGTATTAGGTATAGCCAAACCAATGAAAAATCATGCGAGAGACTAAATATAGTAGTAAACATAGTTTTTCTAGAGCAACTATTCAGTACCTCTCTTTCAACTATTTACTAATAATTATTTAAATGCTCCGTTCACCTTTACAAGCAGTTATTGATAATATATAAATGTAACAAATTGTTGAGTGCCAGTTGAAAGCAGAAGGGGAGGGTTAGGGTATAATTGTAAAGGTAAACCCGGCTCAAAAGAAAGCGGAACCAACTATAACGAGAAAGCATGTGCCATTTTGCAGTAGAACTACTTTTCTACAACATTACAATACTTTCTCTACACTACGTAGAAAATCACCCAGGTCAGCGATCATAACAAGAAGGGAAGAAAAGTGCCGGTGCGAAAAGATTCATTTGGTGTGTGCATAAAGGGAAAATTCTGAGAACGGAAGTGGTACATTGCAAACGCAACTTGAAAACCGAGGTGAAGATTTGTATGCCAGCCCCTGACATTGTGGCTAACTGCAGACTCTTGAACTATTGATTCGGCATCTTCGCGAACCAATGTCAATTTGCGACTAACTCGCTGTTAAATATAATATTATTTGGACCTCAGTACATTAGACCATTCAAAGAATATATAGAGAGAATATCGATTGCTTATAGCATATATGTTCATATTTTTGTGTTTTAATGTATAATATTATATTTTAATGTCCTCTGTGTTTAGTGATCCTTTTTAATAACTGAACATATTGACACAAAATATGTTCGAGTTGGGTAAATAAAATAAATTCAAAAGTGTTATATTCATATAGTATTTGTATAATACGCTAAGGGAAATTTAGATGACATTTTCACTATTATTAGAATTAAATATCACTTGAAGTTCAACGAAGGAATCAGAACTTAAAATTACGCTGCAGCCAAGAGCATTTATTCATCGTATTGAAATTTCCAAAGACATGAACTAATAAAATATTTCTAGTATTTGTATAGCTTAAATTTATATACTAGAAGCACTGCATTTTACATTTGGAGAAGGAAATGACATTCTGTAACATGCAATTTCAACCTCTGTTGCGGCATTTGAAGAACATTCATAATTTGCCTTTGATGTTCAAAGTGAAAAAAAGAAATCATGTACTAATAAATAAAGAGTACTGAAGCAATCTACTATACTCAGACACAAAGTGCAATTAAATTTAGCGTATGAAAAGCAAATTAAGCAGATTGCGTTTTGTTTCAACACCAAGAGAAATATTTTCCTTTAGCGGTGCTTAATCACGACATATGGCCTGGACATTTATTTCTCCGAAAACAGAAGTCCCTTTTGCCCGAGCTTTGCCAAACTCAGAAACTCTAGAACTCCAGTTTGTCTCCAGAAGACAGCTAATTATAGAGTATTTAATGTCTGACTGTCAACAAAAACGGCAGCTCTAAAAAGTTACAAAACTGAACGCTTGCGAGAAATTACACGTATTTTACGTCAGACTAGAGCATTAGAAAGAAAAAATCACTAAAAACTAAAAGAGGAGATATTTTGTATTTCCAATGAATCTCATAAATTCATTTATTGCTTTCAAATTCCATTTGCAATCCAAGATGCCATAAACTTTGAATAATTTATTTTCAATTTTTTATTTGGCCTTTCATTTGGCCCGTTGAAATGGGAAAACATGGATGATTTTAATTTCCAAAGTATTTATTTTCATATTTGTATTAAATGCATAATATTTTCTTAATTAGAACCGACGTTTTCTAGAATAATTTTTATCACAAAAATATGTGTTTGGTCTCTTGAAACACATTTCAATTTCTGTAGGTATCTTCTACTTTGTCTTCACTGGTCAATATACAGGGTGAGTTGCGTATCTTTAGCACCTTCTGTAATTTTTGAACGGTTAAAGTTAGTGCAATGTAGTTTTCACGGATGTGTATGAAGGAATGGGGCTAATTGATGTATGTATTTGTTTCCATTTTATCAGTGGTATTTTACGAGATACTGAGGTAACTTTCTTCAAATGGAACTATACATATTTTTTAATTTATTATTACGGGTGTAAAAAGACGAATCAAATGATATAAATATTATTATAGGTTAGATAAGCATTTTTTGAGTAATTTTGATTTTTTTTCGACTAGTATTTAACGGATATTTGAATGCAACAGTCCACCAGACAAGGTCATATAGAGCTCTCCCTGCTATCGCTCACTCGTGGCGTTTGTCTCCATTAAAATCCATTAAACATGAGTCACAAATAATCAAAATTAGTCAAAAAAATTTTTTACCTGACAAATGACAATATATGTATAATTGAACTCATCTTTTTACGCTCGTCATGATGTAATATATGTAGAGTTCCATTTAAAAAGAAACAAAAACAAAGTTACCTTAATATCTCGTAAAACACAAGTAATAAAAAGGAAATGAATATATGTATAAACTAGTCCCATTCTTCATGCACTTCTGTGAAAACTGCATTGCAACAGCTTCGACCGTTCAAAAATTGCTGGAGGCGCTCAGTTTACGTGACTCAACTTCACATTACTAGAAAGCGCGCCGAGATCAAAAGAAAACTGTGCAGCCTCCGGTAATGTGAGAGTAGTCAATGATTTTGTTAGATACCGAGGAACTTGGAAATATCCAAAAACAATGAAACAATTTCGATTCCGATAGAAAAATGCAAAATTTTGAGCAAGCTGTGACTGGCTCTTTCGAATCAATGAACACTCACAGTTACATGAGATTCTTTGAAAAGGTGAAACGTTTTATAGATTAGTCTCTTTTTTAACGAAATATGCAAAATATGCGCCTATAATTACACGAATATGCACCAACAAGAAAATCAGACAAATATGCACAAACACGCACTAACATATTGATCTGTATAGCCTCATATTCTAACCAAACGTCGGGAAATTTCACTTAGCTATGTCCTGTACCAATGGACAAAATCATAGAAATCCTCTCCCTACTGATGACGCTTTAATAATATACGATCTTATTACAGTATTCGTGAAGACTATTTTCGTTAAAAATATTTAATTTGTTGTAGTGTTATATCACGGTATTAATTTGTTGTTATTTTGTAGTGTGCATACTACTTTTTGCAGAACCTTTTTGTATGGTTTTGTTCTTCACCATTTTTGCTGGAGTAGACCATATTTTGAATTCACTGAGTCAAATAAGCATTAAGCATCACGAATTCTCAACGATTTACAGCATCATCTTTCTTATCATCATCAGCACTTTCAGGAATGCTCGCGGTGCCACCAGTCGTAATAATAGACAAGGCCTCTTTCCAATTTCTTCCCCCCATCAGTATTCGTGGCAAGGAGGTAATTTATTTTCATTTTAGAGCAGTACAATCCACACGAGCGTCGCAGCCCTTTTTGGCTTTTGAGGAAAAAAAGAGGGGAGTACATACTGTGTGCCAGAAAAGTTCTCTCAGCACGGAGCCGAATAAGGGACTTCTACTCTACAAACATAAATTGCATATAAAGTTAGTAGCAACCAGATAACATGTAAACAAGTGAAGGAGACAACACTTTCAGTTTGTGTTGTGTGCACGCAATTTACGTTTCCTTTTGTTACAAGCTACAGCTAGTGCTAGAAACATAATTTCTGTTGCTAGCACTTTCTCCAGGAAGGTGCCACTGTGGGAAGACTTCCCTGAGTAGTAGGAAAGGGCCGGTTCTGCATCACAACAAACCGCCATCTTGGCGCCACCTTTTATAATGGCCGGTTCTGCATCACAACAAACCGCCGCCATCTTGGCGCCACCTTTGAGAACGGCCTGTGTTTGTCAACAAACCGCGGCCATGTTGGCGCCACTTTTAGAACCTGTGTTTGACAACAAACCGCCGCCATCTTGGTGACGTCACAAGGTCGTTCCGCGGGGTGGGCCAGGGTGTCTGGGAGGGCCTGGGTGCCACCATGGCCGGCGGTGAGGGTGCCTGGGCTGGCGGCGCGCTCTGGTAGCGGTGTCGGGAAGTGTTGGGTGGGGCGGAGGGTGTGGGAGGGGTGGGGTGGGCGTGCGTCGGCGGCGTGCGTCCTTTCAAAAATGGCTCGGATGGGCTCGGGATCGAACCAGCGACGTGACGAAGAGTGTGGTTCGGCGGTGCGTTTACCGCCTGCGCCACGGCGACATCGCTGGCGAAGAGAGCTGCGAGGAGGGTGTGATGCTTCGCGGTGGTCGTCGCGCGCGTCCCCCACCGCTGCGGCTGTGCTAAAAGTGGCGGAGGCTGTCGCGGCGGCGGCTGGCAGCCCCACCGCTGCCGCTGGATAAAAATAGGCGGAGGCCGCGCGCGCGCTGTAGGAGCGGCTCGCAGCGCGCTCTGTGAGCAACGTGGAGAACCGCGTGTGGCGCGCGCTCTAGTCCAGGGTGCAAGAGCCCCTGTTCGGAGTGCTTTTGGGAAGAAAAAAAAAGAAAAAAAAGGAAAGGAGGGAGTCCCTGCCTGGTGGTGACGTAGGGTGAATGATAGAGAGAGAATTGCTGTTTATTGATGATGTAAATATCTACTTTGGAAAAGAAGGAAACCCTACAAGGCGACGACAGGGTAAAACAAAATGAAAAACAGTACAAGTGAAAGAAGTATTTTTTATTGAATCAAATTGAATCAAATGAATTATACATAGAATCCTTTTCTGATTTCTTTCTCAATTCTTTTCCGAATTCTTTTCAGAATTGCTTTGTGAATGTTTTCAAAATCCTTTCCTGATACTGAACTACCCTTTCTGAGTTGTCGAAGAGTGAGTGCTTCACAATATTCACCGATTTTAACGTGGTCGCTGAGCGTAAACCCGTTGAAGTCTATCTCTCCGTCAGCGCCGTGTTGGAGGAGCAGTCTATCGATCGAATATTGGCGGAAGTGTATCGCGTGTTCCAGCGGCATCAGTCCTTCTCGATCACGCACGTCGACGAAGTTTGCACCCCTCCCCCCACTTTCTTGCAAGCAGCGTAGTACCACGGCGGTGTTGCCGGCTTGGACGGCCAGGTGGAAGGGGGTGAAACCCGAACGCGGGAGCATCTTAAAATATTTCTCGATGCGCGTACCCGCGGCCATCACGAATAGTGTGAATACTCAAAAAAAGTCCTCTCTGCGACACTCGATGCACTTCCACTTCGGCGGCGGCGATTCGATGTGCGTGTGTTCGAAACAAGGCAGTACTCTTCTCGCCCACACTGCAAACACTTCCACTTCGCACACCCGTTGTTGTTGTAATGTCGAAGACAAGGCAGGAGTCGACGAATGTCTCGGTCCCGCTGCACGTCTTTGGACAGGCGGTGGAAGACTGAAGGCACGTCCTTCGCGGCCCAATGTATAAGCAAGTCGATGGGTAGAAGCTGCAGAGAGCGATCGTCGAGTCCGAGAAGAGAACAACCGTCGTTGATGAAACGTTGTATGACAAGATCCAACTCGACATGGCACTGACGGGTCATTGGTCAGCTGGCGTGTACGTCGGAGGACTATTTTCGAAGGGCGGACGAAGCGTCTGGATGGCGTGTTGAACGCGAATGATGCGCTGTCGCAGTGCTGCACCGTACGGGTCTCCAAGGAGGTGACCGAGAGCTTCGATGACTGCCAACATTTCAGCGTGCACTGTGAGAATCAATTTATCCAGTGCAGGGAGATCGTCAATTTCCGCTCCGAATGAGCGGACCATGTGGTGGGCGGTGGTGTCGATGGTCGTTCACCGTTGACACGAAAAGGGAGAGACATCACCGCCGAAGAAGGAGACGCAGGGAGCGGTTCAAAGCTGTCTGGATGGTGCAATACCGCACAAATAAGCTGTCAGCTGAACAATGAGGGCACGCACAGTCGATCATTTCGCTGAGAACCATCATGATCCACAGCACTTTATTGTGACATTCAACTGCGAGATCGTGCAGAGCTTTTTCCTTCTCTTCGCTGTTTCCATCATCTGTTGAACTTTTTTCATTGTGACAGTGCTGGATGGCATCCAGGACATCACAGGCGACGTTGACGATCGTGTGATAGGCTTTAGCGTATTTCGAATCACAGTCTAGATCATTGTACATCATACTCCACCTGTGAGCGATGGTGATGAGATCAGCGACGGCATCGCGGAGGCTGACGCCGTTATTCATCAACTGCTCCTTCCATACAACAGCTGCTTCTTCTTCTAAGCGAATCCGAAGGCTGTTCCAATACGCATGCGATGCTTCTTCTTCACCTCGAGGTCGTTCCATGACGGTGATCGACGGACGAATGACGCTGTCTCCCGCCTGGCACGACATTGCAAATGCTCTCCCCCCACTACTACTAGTTTTCTCCCACTACTCTACAAACCCGCCTGCAGACGCGAACGCTGAAGGAGCGGACGGACGCGTGCACATGATGCGGAAATGACCCCAGGGTAAACTTTGAAATTTATCGAGCCAGTAGCGTTTGTCGTCTGCCACACTCAACGAACGCTTGTTTTGGACAAAGGAATAATTAAGATGATTTTGGGAGCGTATGCAACATTGTTTATCGATTCTAATGCGATTATGAAATAAACACTCCAGGTAATTTTCGAATTTGTATTTTTTGACAATCGAACGCTGCACTCCTTTTGCCCGGGAAACGGTCGCTTGAGAGCGGGGTGAGAAAGGAGTACATTTTTGGTCGCAAACCTACAAATTGAATCATGGGATCATTTCCGCATTCGTCCTTAAACAGTCCCAGTACTTTTTTGTTGCGTGGTGTGATGTGAAACGCATTATCGGGAGGAAAGGAGGACGTGTCGAACCAGTCTGAACACCGATTCATCTCAGCGTACACGTTCGTTGAGGTAGAGAAAACGAATGAATCGGTGTCCATGTACAGAAGGTGAAGCTCGCGAAGATGCTCTTTGCAATATTTATAAAAGAATTCATACATTCTAATTTTGAAATTTCCAAAATACAAAAGCCTAATAAATGGGCTTAAAGAGCTTCACTTCTGTTTTTAGCAACTCGATGGTCATGAGATCTCCCTTGACATGGTGACTTCGCACGAAAGCGGGGTCTGCGATGAGACGCCGCGCCCACACGTCCCCCACCATCTGTTCACGAGATAGATGCGTCGATGATTGCGCACGTCCTCCATCGATTTCCCGTAAATGGAGTTATTCATGAGTTTTAAAAAATTTATCTTCAAAATCCGAGGACGCGCGCTGTCGCCGTGCATTGTTGAGGTCCATGTATGTGGCAAGCCAAGGACTTTGGTCGAAAGAGAGAATGCGATGAATGTTGGAGAGTTGCACGCACAACTCCATGGCCTGAATTAAATTTTGAATATGAATGACGTAGCGACGCTTGGGCAACAACGTTGCCAATAACTTGACTTGCCTGCTTTTCGTGTCGGGGGGCGCCCGTGTCTCAGGACAAGGAGGCAAGTCGCTCAATCGTTCGTGAATCTCGTCTGGATAGTCGAGGTCGACTTCCAGAACGTATCCGCGATCGGTCTGGGCGGCCGCCTGCTTCAGGTCGAACGTACAAATGTCGGACTCCGTCAACCATTTAAACCGTCCTGTGGGCAGTGGATGACGCATACTAAAACCGTACAAATTATTCGCATCCACGTAGGAGAGATAAGATTCCTTATCAGATGGATTGAAGGAATCTCCCACGTGTGCGTGATTGGCCTCCCCATGGCGCCCGACCACCTGCACGAGGCCGCCCCTGATACCTTTTTCGAAAAAGAGAACCATGTCAACGTCTGTGAGAAGCTCCAGTGTGACGCCAGTTGTTTTTAGCATGGCGTCCCACGAGAGCCCGGGAGCGGTGTAATAAAATGCGGGATCGAGACCGTACACCTCCAAACACAATTTTCTAAAAGTTTCAAAAACGTCGGTGAGCAACAACACGTCGATTTTCAAATACAAATCGGCGTACTCACCTAAATTTTGAATGGAGAAAGCGTCCCACACGGCCAGCGCGTGAGCGTACTCCACATCCGAGATCGCTGTGTTTGTGAGCTGACTAAAAAAGGCCTCGCGTGCGGGCAAAGACGTTTCTTCCATCTTCGACATGCAATTCGCATAGTCGTAGGGGAAGACGCCCTTCCTGCGAGCCAGGGCAAAGAGCGCATCGTCGGGAAACGCCGCCCGAGTGAATTTCAGATTTTGAATGGAAAGGGATTGACTCAAACTGTCGAGTCCTGCACCTAAAAATTTGAAAGAATCTAAAAAGCGCAATTCCACACTTCCGATTCTCTGGGAAATGGACACGAATCTCTCGTGATTATGTGGAATGGCGCTCAGTTGATCGTAGCTACTATCTGCCCAGGCTTGCAAGAGAAAATGCCAGTCGTACCCGCTTCCGTTATGCATCAAGACGGGAATGTGTTTTGGAGCCCGGAAATTGACGTTGCACATTTGATGAGCTGCTCCACGAAAACGACCGGTGAAATGGTCGTGGTCTCGAACACGAATGTCATTTGGACGAAAAGGGCGCTTACATATGTGACATTCAGTGGAATTTTGAAAAGCAATTTCGTCTTCTTCGCGCATGAGGAGAGAAACCGGATGGTTCAAAAGGAATTGATATTCTTTTGCCAAGGTCACTAAATGTTCGACCAATTGTTTGCCAACGTCGCGCCCGCGATACACTATTCTTTGGGAGCGTGCTTCATCAAAATCGCACACCACTTGAATGCACACCGAAAAGGGTTCGTGAATTTGATAGGCCTCAAGGTAGGATGCGTTCGGCGATGGCTCACATGAGGAGATGGGAACGGTGAGCGCTTCAAAATCAACATACACCACAATCGGACATCTCTGTTGTTTTTCAGGATTTTTGAAGTGCATGAATCGTTCCTCTGAAGAAGACGGCAACGTCAAACGTGTGGGCGACACGGCACTGCAGTCTATCATGTGAGCATCCAATTTCTGCTGTGATCGAAATACACTCAAACACCGTTCGCAAACGAAAATCCTATGTTCCTTTGCATTGTGTTGACTACTCACCAACCGGCTCAAATTTTTTATCCAAACGTAGTGACTCACGCCTTTCGATACATATAACAGCATATTGAAATGGTTCTCTTTCTTTCTTTCCGCAAAGTGCACAGGACCTACAACGTCCCACGTTTTCTTTTCATGTCGCCAAACGAGATTGAAAACATGAAAAGAATAGGTAGAATTTTGTCTCTCGAAACGTTTAATATCGTGAACAGACATTGGCCAGACGATGTCACGCAAATCGAGATGAGATTCTAATTCATCAAAAGTAGACTGATAAGTGGTGGTACGTTCTAGTCTTCCTCTTATAGGACTACTATTCCCGCGACCGAGACGTTTGTGAAAGACTCCACATGCGAGGGCCCACAGGAAGCATTTCTCATCTCGATTATGCACATTAATAACAGCGTGGCGACAAGCAATGCTATCGGGGAGGGGAAGATATGACGATCCACTGTGAGCGACAGGCTCAAAAAGATGAATATGAACGTGAAGGCCGACAATTTTGTAGAGTGCTTTTCCACTATCTCGTTCCTGAAACTCATCGAATTTGGAATTGATGGGATCGACAATACGTTGAGAAAAAAATTCCGCGATATTATCACTTTGAGTCACCACAGCTGCGCGAGCGTTTTAGAAAGATAGGCTGTATCTCTCCGACAATTTCGTGCGTCACGGGATGATCTCGTTCAATCATGAAATGACATTCGAGTTGTGCAAAAATTTTGAAACTAGGACTTGATGGAGAGAACAGTTCAAACAACTTGTGTTGGAACGGAACTTGACAACGATTGAGAAACGTGAGGGGATCGATGTCATTTGAAGCATTAGCAATGATACCTCGCTGCACCCGACTGTTTAAAGACCGCACGACGTCCGCCCATTGGAGAGCATTTGCATGGTCTGAACCATGTTGTTGTGTCGGTGGGTGCTGACGGCGATCTAGAGAAACAAAAACAAATGCGCGGAAAAAAAAGAATGTCTATTCAACAAGAACGCGCCGCTATAAAAGCAATGTATTTTTATTGTGAAATGAACCGTGATCATGGACTTGACGAATCGCAGGTGATGGAGATGACGTCCGCGGTGACGACTGCGGCGTCGTTGATGTTGACGGTCGAGCCACAGACTCACGCTGCTCACGACGATAACGATGCAACACGTGTTTCTTCATCTCATGAAAAAGATGAACGAATTAAAATTTAAAAATATGAAATAAGGAACATTTTCTAAAACATATTAGAATATAATTGATTACATTCAGATGTGTGTTATATTACAGAGGGTCGATCAATGTGCATACGATTCAAAATAATTCGGAAGATCGGACGCATATGCACGATTCGTCACGAACGCCCGACTAACGACCCGAAGCCTCGGGACGTGTATTTATATAGCAGACGGAGGAACAGCATGACATCACCTCAAGACAAGACATATATATTTCTATTGCATCAGGTCGTTGGCCCGCTGCCGAGGCCTTGGCCCGCTGCCAAGCACGGAAGCCGCGCGGCGGCGCGGTCGTCGGCCTTGGCCCGCTGCCAAGCACGGAGCGCGGCGGCGCGGTCGTCGGCCTTGGCCGCTGCCAAGCACGGAAGATGCGCGGCGGCGCGGTCGTCGGCCTTGGCCCGCTGCCAAGCACGGAAGATGCGCGGCGGCGCGGTCGTCGGCCTTGGCCCGCTGCCAAGCACGGATGCCGTGCGGGGCAGAGCTACGAATAGACACATCTGCTCGTCAGGAGGCCGCGCGGTTGGCCCGCTGCCGACCTCCGAAGCCGCGTGGCGGCGCTACGAATAGCTCGTCGGCCTTGGCCCGCTGCCATCCTCGGACGACGCGCGGCGTCGCTACCTGGTCGTAGGCGTTCGTCCGACTGATGCAACACGTTAATTTCGTATTTTACCATCGGCCCCCCCCACGAACTTCCTCATCGTTCGAAAGGTGGGGGAAATCTCACGGAACTATATAACCCATGTCTTATACACACTACACATCAGTCCTGTGCTGACGCTGACTGCGTGTAAGCAATATGTCTGTTCAGAAACGTTCTGTTCGCGGTGAGGCTGAAACTCCACAGTTGAAGAAAATGAAAAAGCGGTAAGATTTATAAGTGACTTGTTATAATTTTATAGATTAATTTATGTTATAATATTTTGCTATCTTTTAAACACGTTGAAATTGAAAGTGAATGACGAGAAAGAAGATTGTTATAATTTTATAAGTTAATTTATAATATTTTGTTATCTTTTAGACACGCCGAAATTGAAAGTGAATTACGAGAAAGAAGGATGTTGGGCGCGGATGTTGCTGAAATTGATTTAGACGCTGTTGATCTCACTCAAGTGGAGAATGACGAGGAGGAGGCGTACCGCCTTGCGCTTTTAACAGCGCAAATGGGGGCCACTTCTCCCCCCCAACCTACACAAGCGGCTCCAGCCACTCGTCCTCAAATTGCTCTTGCCGATGTGGTGACGCACATCAGACAAGAGACGCATGAAAACATCAATCGCGCTTTGAGAAAGTTGCATGAAGTCGATTATGCGCTATCACTCCTCGACACGGAAACATTGAGTCATTTGCCGGTCGCATTTTTGTGCCATTGGGTGCCGTCGTACGAGGTGGATAGCGTTTTCGATATACTACCCGAAGATATTCAACAATTACCGTGTGTTCAAGAACTTCGTGAATGTACAGAACATTGGAATCGTGGACGCACACACATCGACGGACCACCGCCTTCGAAGCGGAGCTGCCGCTTTTGCATCGATCTCCGCCGACCTTGCAGACAACACTACTCGCAGAACGACGAGAACGCACCGTCGAGGAACGAGTGCGTGTTTTGTAAGCGCAATATTATTACAACTGTGTAAGTGTGCGCGTGTGACATGCATTGTCTAGATATTAAACATTCTCGCTTTCATCGTGCTGGAATTTGCATGCGTGTTTGCGGCTTTCATCTGTTTCCTGATTTGAAATGAAAATGGAAACACCACCATCCTCTCCTCTTCCGCCTCCTTTTGAGGAAGTGCATTCCACCGAATCTTGCACCATCTGCGATGACAATGGCACTCGGATGGCGAGCACGCCGTGCCACCACATTTTTTGTGTTGATTGCATACAAAGATGGTTAGATGTCAGCAACACCTGTCCCATGTGCCGTCGCACAATAAAACCTCCTCCCCCACCTGAACACGAATCATCTCCAAATCTAGATGAAGTCTTCGACATGTTAGTAGTATTGTTTTACATGTTGACATCCATGAACGAATCGAGTTCCGATTCCAGTGACGAAGATCACGTCTTATACATTCTCGATTTGTGACTCGATCGACACGTGGTGGGGGACGGTGACGTCACTGCTGAACATCCATTAGCTTACCCCCCCATGGACTCATAAAACGACGCAATGAAACGATGCGATCGTCACTTCATCATGAGCGCCAGTCAAGCAAACATGATGGTCTTCTCCAGCTCGGACGAGGAAGATGTCGGGGAGGAGGAGGAGGTGTACGATGACGAGGTGCATTCAAATGCTGAAGAGGAGGAGCAGGAGGTGGACATAGAAGCTTGCACACTTCCGGAATGTGCTGCCACCAAAGAGTATGTGCATGAATTCATCGATTGCGCTATTCGAGATGTGACACAAGATGCCGAACGTACAATCATGAATCATATCTCTCCACTCAAGAATGCGATTGAACTGACACCCAATCCAGAATAATGGACAATATTTCTCTGATAAAGAACACACTAGAAAAGGTGATTGATACACAATCCAGATGTCTCCGTCAATTGGGAGCCCGCTACTCCCTTTAACGCTGATCTTTGGCGCATTTCAAATACGTCTACTCCTCAAGACGACAAAGATGTCACCAACAAAGCGTACGTCGACTACCACAACAAAAACATCAACAACCATCATCGCAAACGTCAAGACGCACCTCGACGCATTTCCAAAACTCCGGCGCAGCAAACAGGAAAACATCAACGTGATGGAAAAAACGACTCGTCACATGGCGATGCCCCAACACAAGGCAGACGGTGCCACGAAAGCCTATGTGGATACGAAAATCAAACAAGAAATTGCTCAAGACGCTGCCACGAGAGCCTATGTGGATACGAAAATTAAACAAGAAATTGCTAAATGTCTCAACAAACAAACATAACTCATTTTCTGTATGACTACATTCAATTGATTTTTTCATGAAAAATTATTCAATCCATTGTACGGTGAGGAAGGACCCCACCACATCTTGATGTATTTTGTTGTGCAATAAATGTCACGTTGAACAGCAATTCTCTCTATCATTCACCCTACGTCACCACCAGGCAGGGACTCCCTCCTTTCCTTTTTTTTCTTTTTTTTTTCTTCCCAAAAGCACTCCGAACAGGGGGTCTTGCACCCTGGACTAGAGCGCGCGCCACACGCGGTTCCCCACGTTGCTCACAGGGCGCGCTGCGAGCCGCTCCCACAGCGCGCGCGTCCTCCGCCTATTTTTATCCAGCGGCAGCGGTGGGGCTGCGGTTCTCCACGTTGCTCACAGAGCGCGCTGCGAGCCGCTCCCACAGCGCGTGCGTCCTCCACCTATTTTATCCAGCGGCAGCGGTGGGGCTGCCAGCCGCCGCCGCGCCAGCCGCCGCCACTTTTAGCACAGCCGCAGCGGTGGGGGACGCGCGCGACGACCACCGCGAAGCATCACACCCTCCTCGCAGCTCTCTTCGCCAGCGATGTCGCCGTGGCGCAGGCGGTAAACGCACCGCCGAACCACACTCTTCGTCACGTCGCTGGTTCGATCCCGAGCCCATCCGAGCCATTTTTGAAAGGACGCACGCCCACCCCACCCCTCCCACACCCTCCGCCCACTCACCCACCACTTCCCGACAACCGCTACCAGAGCGCGCCGCCAGCCCAGGCACCCTCACCGCCGGCCATGGTGGCACCCAGGCCCTCCCAGACACCCTGGCCCACCCCGCGGAACGACCTTGTGACGTCACCAAGGTCGCCGGTGGGGCAGCACGATGTCGCCAAGATGTGCGGCGGTTTGTTGACAAACACAGGCCGTTCTCAAAGGTGGCGCCAACATGGCGGCGGTTTGTTGACAAACACAGGCCGTTCTCAAAGGTGGCGCAAACATGGCGGCGGTTTGTTGACAAACACAGGCCGTTGTAAAAGGTGGCGCCAAGATGGCGGCGGTTTGTTGTGATGCAGAACCGGCCGTTATAAAAGGTGGCGCCAAGATGGCGGCGGTTTGTTGTAATGCAGAACCGGCCATTATAAAAGGTGGTGCCAAGATGGCGGGTGGTTTGTTGTGATGCAGAACCGGCCCTTCCCTACTACTTCCCTGGCGCGTAGTATATCCTAGCTCAAGCTACAACTTATAGCTAGCATATCTATTTATCTAATCTATCAAATAGAACAATAACGGACTGGAATAAATTGTCTGCGATAGCCTGTGGAACCCTTTCCTCAAGGTGTTCAAAGATTTAAAAGTAGATTAACCAATATATTTAATAGTTAGGTTTATTAAAACAGTTATTTTATTATTATTATTAATTACTGTTACCATAATTAGTACTGTAATAATTATTAAATGCTTTACTTTATTAAATATATAATTATATTTTAGTAGTATTCGTATTGAAGTGTTGTGAAGTGAGTGAAGTGGAGTGAAGTGGACGTCAGTGTAATAAAAAGTCGTGTATTTATTGATGTAAAATATCTGTAGAAGACCACCATAAAATGTAGAATTAATGCCGTTATTGTTGTCATCATTTATATCATTTTATTATTAATATTACTGTCTTTAAAATTATTTTAATTTTACATTGTATTCAATTCTTAATTATAATATGTAAATATTCTGCCACCAGGTTGCATAAACTTATCTGCGGAAATAAATATCTATCTACCTATCTGTCTACCTAAGACGGTGCCACGCTAGTGGCTACCTAGTTGCTGAAACATAAGCCCTAAGCGTGCGGGTAGGTCGGCACCGATGTCATCATCCAGCGGGGGAAGAACCGCCACCTCCCGCTATAAAAAGCTGACTCTCACTTCCGGGACTAATGACCTTAGCAGTTATAGTTATAGTTATAGTTAATGCCTTATTTTACGTGGCGAGACTCGGGCCATCAGGCCCGCTCTTCCGTTTGACCACGCAAATTTCGCTACGCTCCATTTCACCTAGCGGAGAAAGAAGGTATTATCTCGGGCGACGAAACAGGCGATTTGAATTTAGCTCAGATGCGTCATTTAGGCCTGAGGATCTTTTACATGCAAGTAAATCTACTAACATGGGCCAGCCGGCTTTACTTTCCCCTCCGCGGAAGGCGTACGAAGGATTTTTTCGCCTTTAAAAATCCACGGCTTCGGTATGACAATCCGGCACGCTAACCATCACACCATCGAATCCGTAAACACCATCGAATCCGTAGCAGTTGACGTGCCCGGAATCGCTGATCAATCAATTCACACCACGGCACGGCACCGACTGCACTCAAGAGGCCGTTCGCCAGCTTTAATTGGGGGGGGTACGTTGACACCGCCTCCAGGCGAAAGCCCAACCGCGAGAGACCCTTTTCGATTTCCGGTCTGGAGAGCAGCGCCCTCCACCAGCGCACTGCCCCCGCGGCCGCCGAAACCAATTTCGCCCAGCGGCTCACTTTCACCAAGAGCGCGCCGCGCCGCGCAGCCGGAAGAAATAGCGTGGGATTAGGAAGCGGCGCCGAGAAAAATTACTTGTCGCTCGCTCATTGCATGGGGAGGCCGGGAAATGAGGCAGGCAGAGAAAAGAATCATTCACGGTGTTAAAGAGAGTTAGATGGCGGAAAATAAATATTCTTTGTGATTGTTGTAAAGTCACTTGTTTGGACTGAGAAAATATAAAAAAAATTAGCGAATTGAGGTTAATTGTTTTAAGTCGTGGTTGTTAAATTTTATTATCGTGTCTTTATATCACCGAGTTTTTTTAATATATTTGAATGTACGTTTATTCACTTTTACACATTTCTGTTCAAAAAATGCTTTTAGAATAATTGCCTCTTATTGCTTAATAATTGCCTCTAAAAATTGCTTTTATATAATATTGATATCAATAATTATTATCTGACTGCAATATTTTATAATTAGTAATATGAAATCGTTTGCTTCTAATATTCACAAAATGTAATGTGATGTACATAATTACTAATATCTGTATCTTATTGAGTTGACGTTTGTTATTGATTACGGAAGTGGAAAGAAAAGAAAAATAATATTCTTAGCTTGAGTTAGAGTAAGTTCAATCGTCAACAAGCACCAGTGATTGATTTATGATTCTTTAAGACAAATGCATTATTGATGCTTCTTGAAGATCGAAGTTAATAGAAAATTGTACTATTTTCATGCCTTGGCGCTTCCCGTAATCAATAAGAAATGTCAATTCATCATACATGAATATACTGCCTTTCCCCTGTTTTTTCAGGTCCCGCTCGTTGGGTCCCGCACTCGGAGAGGACGCACATGAGCTTGAGATCTACCTGCGCCCTCCAGTTAAGCACAAAATTCCGATCAGGTAACTCCTTTTTACGTGTATTCTAAACTGAAAGTGATAAATTGGTCTACTCGACTCTTCTTGTGAATTTAACCGTGCATTGTGCATTACTGTGTGAATAATTCAAGAAAAAGTGCAACTGTTTTCCAATGTAAATGCAATATATATATATATATATATAATATAATATATATATATATATATATTATATATTATACACACGTTTTCGTTGCTTCTAGTAATACCCACCGTAAACTCGTGGGTTTTCCTTTAGTAGCGTGGCATTGAATAGAATTCCTCCCCCTGATCTGACGCATTCAATAGACTCTTTGGAACTGGGATTTGCGCTGTTTGCTGAGGAAGCAATGTTAAAAAGTATTACCAATCAGTTTACTAAAAGTAACTTGCATTCATTATTGTGACCACTTGAAATATCCAAATATTCAAGAGTTTATTTTGTGTAAGCTATACATCAGTACATTTTCTCATAAGGGGTCAGTTCCGCTGCAGATATTTTAAATTATTCTATTGGTTGCGACGCAAGAGATGGATCATCGGTGAGATCAGTTACAGATGCAATGACCTTTACAACAAGTATCCAACTGAACAGATGCATGCAATCATGTTTTCCGTACACATCATCCAAATTACCACCATCTTTAACTGATAGAATTTCACAAGCATAAAGCTCAATAAAAAAATCTTCCGCATCTGATATAAATCTTCATCAATAAGTAAAAACCTTTAATCGAGAGAGAGGCCTCTAAGTGAGAAAATGTAGTGGGTGTTGTTCACACATTTTTTCTGCTAACGAATCTGCCTAGCCTACCTGCAAAGAAATGTAACATTCATGAACTATTAGCAAGTACATAAATTAATGTCACTATAGTTAATATTCTAGACAGAAAGTGAAATTTATCAAGAAATACGAAATATCATTAAACAATCTAAATGGAGTAACCTAACTATTACCCGCCTCTTCAATCACATTGCTACTCGCGCAAGTATCAATGAAAAACTTGTCATTATGTGCCGAACCTTCTTTCTCAGAAATTTCGGGAGTGGAAATGTTGACATTTCCTGAGAAACAATGAAAAAAACCAATACAAAGTTCCAATCGCATTAATGCAGCAACATTTAATGGTTATAAAGTGAAATAACCGAACAGACGTTCCGCGAGACCCACACGGGAACATTATGTAGATGAGTGCAAATGTAATAAAAAGTGAGTTTGTAACACAGATTACACATTAATATTCGGAAACCACCGATCCATCACTTACAAAAAAGTCATAAAAACCATTCAACTGTTTCAATCACCAAAATAACCAATCAAGGTACCGCTCGAAAATCACACGCTTCCAAGAAAACACCTCCACAGGTATAAAGCAATTAAAAAACGAGCGACGATAAGACCAATCCCAATATATGCGGCCAACCTTTCTGCTCGCCCAATTAATTTAAATTACAAATCCCCATCGCTTATCGCCGTCGCCAAGTTCCTATTTGGCAGGAGAGGGCACGCAGGCCGCCGCGGCGCGCCATGCATATTCAGGCCACGCAGCGTCGCCGCGATCCACCGCTCCCC